>PVJH01024183.1:0-33527 GCA_004026705.1 Nesogale talazaci | reverse complement strand
GGCGAGGGGCGTGCCAGCGATCCTGCCCGGGCCCCTGAGAAGCCGCTGGGCAGCGGGCGGGGCGGAGTGCTGCTCTGGGGCGCAGGCCCGCGCAGAGCCGGAGGGCACAGCCGGAGCCCGGGGAATCCTTTCAAGTTCTGGGTTCTCTTTGTTGCGCAATCGAGCCTTGGGGCCACGCGACCTCATTGGCCCGGAGACGTGATGTCACGCCCTGGCTCCGCCCACGGGCCCTGGAGGCGGGAGCCTTCCAGCCCGTTGGGTGGGATCAGCACCGGTCACACCTGGGGGCTGCACCATCCCTGTGGATGTGGTATCCGCCCCAAGTGCAGACGCACCATCTCAGATGTTGGGGGAAAGCGTTGTTGGCATTCGGGAGGGAAACTTCCCAGCAGGGGAGGGCGACTCCCTGAGTGTGGCCGCCCAGCTGGAGGCCTGGACAGTGGACACTGCTGGGAGGAGGGAGCCTAGTGGCCACCGTCCTAGAGGCAGGGGGTGCCCTGACCCTGTGCAGCCCGCTTCCTCTTGCTCTGCAGCTGGAAACCCGGTACCCACCTCCCAACCTGAAAGATTTCCTACCCCTTCCCAGGGCCAGTGGGCTCAGCCCTGTGGGAACCCAAGCTCCTTCCAGCCACTCTGCCCGACTCTGGGCAGAGCCTTGGTATTCCCATCTGCAGTGTGGGGACCGCAGAACCAGGAGACTCAGAAAGAACCTACACTCTGGGCACAAATGGTACCTTGTTCCCAAACTTAGTAGCTAGGCTTGGAGAGGCTAGGACTGTGGTGCCTGGCTGAGGTCTGGATTCTGGCCCAGCCACACAGCTATGGGATCCGTGACAAGTGTCTGACCTCTCTCTGCCTCTGGTTGCCCTTAAAGTGCAAGGGGACATCAGTACCTATTGAGCACAACTGTTGGGACTGCTGACAGAAGTGGCCCTGTCCGCAGGACTCGTCCCCCTCTGCTGCCTGAGAGGCCAGTCCCCTGCTTCCATTCGGAGCTGCCTGCCACAAGGAACTGCCAAGCAGTGGAGGGCCCCCATGGCTTCCTCTCCTCGGAGTGGGTCACAGTGCACAGAGAAGGGGTATGCAGTGAGTGCCTATGGTGCCCTCCCGAATACCTGCCACCAGCTATGAGCAGACCGGCAGGGTGTGCAGGGTCATGGGTCAGACAGTGGGTCTACCAGAGTCTTGAGGGAGACCTCCCAGTGATAGGAAACATCATCTCTACCCACCCCCCACTGCCATCAAGTCCATTTGACTTATAGACTCAAACACCTCACTGCTCTCGAGTCGATGCTGCCTCACAAGGCCCTCTGACTTCTGAGACTGTAACTGCTTATGGTGCAGTCTGTCCTGTGGAGCTGCTGGTGTTTGAACTGCCGGCCCTCCGGATCACAGCCCAAGCCGTTAACCACTACACCATGGCAGCAAGCCTATATAGATCTTTATGGGAGCAGACAACCTCGTTTGTCTCCCTATGAGCAACCAAACCACTCAACTGGCAGTGAGTTGGCTTACCCATGAACACCACCAGCCAGCCACGGCAGCTAGAGGCCCAGCCCCTGGGTACCTGCCATGCTAGGCTCCTGTTTGAGACTCTAAGCAACTCTTGGGGCCTACAGTTTGTTCAGTGCAGTCTCTGGCCTCTCCCACCCACTCTGAGTACCAGGAACTGCCAAGTATTGGCGCACGCACACACACACATACACACCCATGGCTGCCTCGCCTCAGAGTGGATCACAGTGAACAGAACTGAGGTTCAACCCTGCAGCCTTAGAAGCTGCACAACTCATTGGGGGGGCGGATAGCCATCCAATGCTTGCTTCTCAGCACTCTACCTGGAGTAACATCCCATCCCCACAACCTACAGGATAAATGCTGTGCCCCCCCCCCCATTTATAGCTGAGAAAACCCCATCCCAGAGGAGGAACTTGTTACCACTACACCATATGGCAGGAGAGTCCCGTCCTGCCACCCCACCCCCTACCCTGCCTGTGTCTCAGGTGGAGAAGGGATACCACACCTGCCCCCTGCAAACAACAAACTCACTGCCATCAAGTCATCCTGACTCCTGGCGACTTCATAGGACAGGGTAGAACTGCCCCCTGAGCGTTTTTGGTACTGTCTTTCTTTCTTTTTCTTTCTTTTTTTTTTTTGAGTGAAACAAGGCAAAGTTTATTAGAGCAAGCAAAGAGAAGGTAGGGGTAGGGACGAGTTCGAACCCGGGGCAAAGAGAAAGTAGGGATGAGTTCGAACCCGGGCTACAGCATGACCACGCAGGATCAAACTGAAGCCGGTACTGTCTTTCTTTATGGGAATAGAGAGCCTCATCTTCCTGCCTTGGATCAGCTGGTGGCTTCGAACTGCTGATCTTGCAATTAGCAGCCCAACTCCTCACCACTCTAGGAGGGAGTTTCCCTGGCTTCCCCTCTCCCTACCCTCCGGGGGTGATCTAGACTAGATTCCTCCCCTTAGGCTCTGGAGTCTGGGGCAGGCCAGGAGAAGGAGCGACACAGAGATGAATGAGACAGGCATCCTCCAGTGTCCAGAGAGAGGGAGGCACAGCCGGCAGCAGAACCCCAGGCCAGATGCACTGGGAGTATCTGTCCTGAGTGTGGGGGTGTTGAGTCGGGCAGCAGTGAGTTCCCTGGGGGTCCTGTAGCTCTGGCACAGGAGAAAGACAGCAAAGGAAAGTAGCAGGCTCTCTCTCTGGGAGAAGGGCCAGGCCCAGGTCTGAACAGAGCTTCCCAGACTGCTTCCCAGGCTGTCCAGGGGACCTGGCTCTGAGGCAGCAGAGGGTTGGAGGCTGTGAAAACCAGAGGGAGGCACTCACTGCCCAGTCCTCAATGTCTCCCTCCCTCCCAGCAGCCTGTGCCTCCCTGGTTCAATTCAAAGGCTAGAGGCCTCTTTTCATGAGTGAAGTCTGGTCCCTAGGCAGTTTCTGAACTCCCGCTGCCTGAGCTGCCCAGGACACAGAACTGACCACTATCCCAGGGTACTGCTGGGCACAAGACCTGGGCCCAGGGTGTGATTTTGTTTGGGAGTGTGGCCACACACAACACAAAACATAAATAAATGTGAGACGGTTTTTTCACATGTCCAATGTGTGACTTCAGTGACATCAGTCATGCAGTCTCACAGTCCTCACTAGCCATGGCCAGATTCCCAACACACACGCAGGGCTTCCGAAACAATCCCGCCCCTGCCCCTGGTGGAGCTCCGGACTCTAGCCTTAGTCTGCTAAGTGGGATCACGAGCCACGTGTGGTTGCTTTCCTCCAACCTCACCCCACCTTCGACTGTCTCACAGCCCCCTTTCCCTTGATAGCGGGGAGCCCACCGTTGGAGGACTAGACCGCACTGTGCTTGTCTGTTCTCCTGTTGATGGAGACCAACACCAAACTCACTGCCATCCTAGTCGCGACTGACTCACAGCGACCCCAGAGGACAGGGTAGCGCTGCCTCTGTGAGTCTCAACTCTCTGCAGATGCAGAAAGCCCCGTCGTTCTCCCACGGGGTGGGCTGGTGGTTTCAAACTGCCGACTTTGTGGTTCACAGCCCAGTGTGTGACCACTGTGCCCCAGGGCAGTAGGTGATCTCCCCTTGGGGCTGTTGTGCACTGTGGTGTACAGTATGGGCTGGAATCTTTGCTCTCAGGACTCTTGAACACGGAGTCAGGAGTGGATTTGATGGGCCACAAAGTTGTTCTGGTTTAACCTTTTGAGGAACCCCCAGACCCCATTCTACAGGGTCTGTGCTGTTTTGTCTTTCCCTGGCACGCACACTGACGGCTCCCCTCCAGTGCCCGCTCTGCATGAGCCCCAGGCTCAGGGCTTTAGCGATGGGACATTTGTGGAGGACGTGTCAGTCCCTGGCTCAGAGAGGGACACCGGTACAGAAACCTGACCAAGCCACACAGCATGCCTGCTGAGTAGGAATTCAAACCCAGCAGCCCTGGTGCCAGGTGCTGTCAGAGTGCCCAGCCAGGGATGACCAGAGAAGGCCCGCTGTCCCACGCCCAAGCTCTTGCTTCCCCCACAGGTCAGTCAGAGGGTCAGGAGAGAACAGGAAATGTTGGGGAACTCAGTCCTCTTGGGCGCTGACCAGAAGAAGTGGAGACAAGGGTCCCCAAGAAGTCAACGGGGGGATTGTGCACACATTCTGAAAGGTTTGACTGCAAGAGGCCTCTTCTGGGGCAGGGCCTGGCACAGATGGGGCAAGAGCATGCAGCTGGTGCCCAGAGGATGGCCACACTCCAAGCTTTGACCCGCAGCGGGAACAAGTGAGGAAGCATGCCCTTGGTGAGCATGTTGTATGCAGGTTAGGCACCCTGGATGGCACACTTTGTGCTTGGCTGCTTGACCCCAAGACTGGTCATTTGAGCCCAGCCAGCAGCCTTGTGGATGAAAGCCCTGCATCCCTGAGGGGCCTGGGCGCTACCCTCAATCCTACTGTGTAACCCTCGAGTTGCCTTCAGCCGGGATCGACTCCCAGGCAACTGGCTGGTTCTTGGTTGGGACGCACAGGTCCCAGGGGCAGGAGCCCCTCCCCATCCCCAGCAGAGCAGCCTGGACTGAGGCTGGAGCCAGCAGGGCATGGTGCATGGGCTGGCCGCCTCCCTCCCCCTAGGGAGGGTCGCTGAGTGGTCTCTGGCCTCACTGCTGCAGGTACTCCAGGTCCCTGGTGCCCTGGAGCCATCGGGCAGGAAGGCTGCAGCTCTGAGCGCAGGCCGCAGGAGGAGGATGCCCCAGCCCCCCGGCCGCGCGCCCCTTCTGCACCATGAATGAGGAGCAGCGGCTGCCTGGCAGCGCAGTGGGCTGGCTGGTGTGCGGTGGCCTCTCCCTGCTGGCCAACGCCTGGGGCATCCTCAGCATCAGCGCCAAGCAGAAGAAGTGGAAGCCGCTGGAGTTCCTGCTGTGCACGCTGGCGGCCACCCACATGCTCAACGTGGCGGTGCCCATCGCCACCTACGCCGTGGTGCAGCTGCAGCGCCAGCACCCCGACTTTGAGTGGAACGAGGGTCTCTGCAAGGTCTTCGTCTCCACCTTCTACACCCTCACCCTGGCCACCTGCTTCTCCGTCACCTCCCTCTCTTACCACCGGATGTGGATGGTCCGCTGGCCTGTCAACTACCGGTGAGCCCAGGGAGCCCTTGTGTGGGTGTGTCCATGCCAGTGTCCCGCCTGGACGTGCCCATGTGCACCCACTGTACCTGCGTGCATTCACTCCCAAGGCAGGGGGCTCAAGAGACGGGGAGCCACTCTGGGCTGCAGGAGCATGCCCGTCCGGGCACTGCAGGGGGAGAGTGTGCACCAGTTAGCCCCTGGGTAGGGAGCAGGACCCCTGCCATGATGGCTTGGCGTGACTGGTGTTCTGGGGCCCCGGGGTGTTGGGGGGATCCCCTGGGGGGATACTGGGAGTGAAGCCAACTCCCTCCACCACCCATTCCAGGCTGAGCAACGCCAAGAAGCAGGCTGTGCACACGGTCATGGGCATCTGGATGGTGTCCTTCATCCTGTCGGCCCTGCCCGCCGTTGGCTGGCACGACACGAGCGAGCGCTTCTACGCCCACGGCTGCCGCTTCATCGTGGCCGAGATCGGCCTGGGCTTCGGCGTCTGCTTCCTGCTACTGGTGGGCGGCAGCGTGGCCATGGGTGTGGTCTGCACCGCCATCACCCTCTTCCAGACGCTGGTTCTGCAGCCCAGGCGCCGGGCAGACCGCCGCACCTTCAACGTGCCAGCCATCGTGGTGGAGGACGCCCAGGGCAAGCGCCGCTCCTCCATCGACGGCTCCGAGCCGGCCAAGACTTCGCTGCAGATTACGGGCCTCGTGGCCACCGTGGTTGTCATCTACGACTGTCTCCTGGCCTTCCCTGTGCTGGTGTGTGAGTGTGCCGTGTGGGGGACCCTGTGGAGGGCGGGGACGTGGTCCTCGGAAGTGGCCACGGGACTTATTCCCATATTACAGATCTAGAAACTGAGATTCAGAGGGGCCAAGCGGGCCGCCACAGGCAGGGCAGCCCTAAGGGATTTGGCCCCATGTCAGGCCACTGCGGAGTCAGAGTCTTTCTGTAATGCCACAGGGGAATGGTCTCCCCAATCCTTGGACCCATTCCATGCTGAGTGTGTGGGAGGCGGCACAATGTGCCCACAGTTTCCCGGGTGAATGGAGAATGGACAACTGGGTGTCGATGGACAGTGACCTCGTCCTTCTGCAGGCCAGAAGGCCTCATCAGGCTCCCGGCTTTGTCGACTCAGAGGTGGCTGCTGCCGTTAGGAGCTTCTGAGTTGGTTGTGGGCACCTGCCAGCCCCATTCACCATGAACTAGAATGCTGCTTGGTTCGCCCCCATCCCGGTGACTAGTTCTGTGATTCATTGGCTTTTTGATTGGCTGGTATTTGGAATTCAATCACCAGACCTTTCTTCCTCATCCTTCATCTGGAAGGGCAACTGAACCTCGTTCAACACCATAGCCACCTCCAGGCTTCCCCCGACAGATGGGCGGTGCCGCCTGTGGGTGCGCTGGCACAGGCAGTGAGAGTCCTGCCTTGCTGTGCAGGGTGTTCTTCGCCCGTGGGGCTGCTGAAACACAGCCTCTGTGAGGGTTTGCAGTTCCCCCAGGGCCACTCCACTTGCAGATGGCAGAACCAGCATGTGGCCCCACGCTGCACGCTTCCTCTCCGGGTCTCATTTCCGGGGACAGTTGTCACAGAGCTTCATGGAGTGGATGATGCACGATGGTGGAAGTTGCCTTCAGGAGGCAGGAAGTCAAAATTAGAGGTGTCACGTGCCTTTCAAAGGTTCTGGAGTCGGTCACTGCTTGTAAAGTGACCAGATTTTAAGCGGGACACCATCGACTGGGAAGGTGGGGGCCCTTGATTAAAAATTTGGCCTATATGGAGCAAGAAAACTTTTCATAAAATGCAAAAATAGTATTGTAATATATTTATTTTAATTTTGAAATGCCACGGGGCGCTGTTTAATTGTTAAAAACTGGGACGTCTGGTCACTTTACTGCTTGCCTCCTCCAGCTTCTGGGAGTTTCTACCCTAGACTTGGGGACTTGTCACTTCACCCGCTGCCTGTGACATCACATGAGTGCTCTGGTGACAACTCTCTTTGCACAAGGACGCCTGCCACTGGGTAGAAACCCCCGGCCATCGAGTGAGTGCCAGCTCATAGCAGCTGTACAGGGAGGGGAGAAGCCCTCCTGCGTCTGGGTCTCTGAGACGGTAACTTTACAGGAACAGAAAGCCTTCCCTTTCTCGCTCAGAGCAGCCGGTGGTCTCAAACTGCTCACCTGGCAGTTAGCAGCCCAAAGCATAACCACTGTGCCACCAGGACTCCTCACGGGGTTCGGGCCCACCCTAATCCAGGAGGCCTGATCTTAACTTGATTCCATGGGCAGAGACCCTGTTTTCAATCGAGATCACCTCCACAGGAACTTAGAACTTCACCTTGTCTCTCTCTGGGGACATAATCTGTTTGGGAGGAAGTTAAATGTCACTCTGGGAGGAGCCAAGGCAGGGGAATGGCAGTGACAAAAATGACTGTCTGGGCTCCTTCAGGAGCCACTAGTCATGGGGGAACAGGGGTGACCGAAAAATCCCGGAGTCTAAAGACTCAAGACAGAGACCTTCCAAATCTGCTTCCTCACCTGAAAAGGGGGACCCTTCTCTCTGCAGCTCTCATGAGGGCAGGGTGACTGCACAGGGTACGGCTAGAGCAAGCCTTGCATGTCCATTGGAGAACTGGCCTTGACCTCAAGGGCTGAGCAAGGATATGCTCTCTGTAGAAGTGCTGTAGCAGCAATGCCACTATGGGACTATCTCACAGTGCAGCAGGCGACAGGGTCCAAAGCCAGGGCCTGGGCACCCAGGGGCGGCAATCTTTGTCCACATCGTGCCTCAGCATCTCCAGTTCCAACCGTCTTTGGCTCCATGGCCCTCTCCACAGCTGCCACGGCCCCTCATACCTGCTGCTTGCTTCTCTGTGTGTGGTTACGTGCAGTCAAGCAGCTTCAGCCTCGAGGCCGCTCCTTCTAGCCCTCCGCAGGGTAGAGGTTTAGGATACTCATCACAGGAGCGTGACCTCATTCACGTAGCTGACTAGCCCTGGTGCAGCCCAAATGACTCAGCACTGAGACGATCAGCCCAAAAGGCTGTCAGTCCAGATCCACTCAGAAGCACCTCAGAGACAGGTGTCTCTAGCCGTCAGTGTCTAAAAGCTCAAGCCTGCAAACCCTGAGGATCAGTTGGTTCTCTGAATGCGTCAGAATCAACTCAAAGGCAACAACAACAATGACAAAACCCTATAATGGATGCATGTATGGATTGTGATAAGAGTTGGATGAGTCCCCAATAAAATGATTTCAAACAAACACAGTGCCATCAGCAAAATTACCCTTCTCAAAATTAGTTAAAGGTAAGAAAAACTTTAAAAAACAATAACCCTGCTGCTACGCTGGGAGGTGGGGGGGTAGGCCGCCCCTGGTGAGCAAGACCTCCTCCTCCCCCCTGGATCTCAGAGCTCGGGATGTTGGGCAGCGGGGAGTCCAGCCTTGGGTCCTCAGTGCCAGGCCATATCCTTTCACAGGTGGTGAGCTTCAGCAGCCTGCGGGCAGATGCCGCCGCGCCCTGGATGGTTCTGTGTGTGCTGTGGTGTTCCGTGGCCCAGGCCCTGCTGCTGCCCGTCTTCCTCTGGGCCTGCGACCGCTACCGTGCTGACGTCAAGGCTGTCTGGGCAAAGTGCATGGCCCTCATGGCTAATGATGAGGAGTCAGATGATGGTAAGGTTGGACCTATGTGGTCCGGAAAAGCAGGAGCACAGTGTCAGGTCACCCCCTGTGTCATCCTGAAGGTCCCTGAGCTACACAGGGAGCCCTGCATAGGCTGAATGGCCCCCAGAGCACACTATACCTCTCAGCTGTTGTGGGCTTCCCATCGAGGCAGCAGTTCTCAACCTATGGGTCTCTACCCCTTTGAGGGTCAATGATCCTTTTATAGAGATTGCCCAATTCCTAACAGTAGCAAAATAATAGTGATGAAGTAGCAACGGAAATAATTTTTGGGGGGGGACCTCACTGCCCTCTGGTGGGAGTAGGAGGCCCAGCTTTGCTCCTGGAGAGTTGTTGCTGGATTTGAACCACAAACCCAGTGGACTGCAGTCCCACACACAGCCACTACACCACCAGGGCTCAGCCCACAACAGAAATAACTTTATGGGGGGGGGGGGGGGAGAGTCACCACAACGTAAACTATACTAGAGGGTCACGGCCTTTGGGAGGTTGAAAACTGCTGTATGAGGGGCTCTGGACTCCCCTGGGTGTTTTCCCAGGTCCACTCCACTCCCCACTCAGGGGTCCCCGAGAGAACTACCCCAGGGGCTCCTGAGCCCAACAACAGTGTTGCCCAGGACTAAGCCTCGCCCGTGTGGGTATTGTGGACCTTGTATGTGTTATTTGGGGTCCCCTGCAGTGCCTGGGGGAAAGCCCTTCCCCACCCATATTCTAAGTGAGGAGCTTTGCCCAGGGTCCCCCCTAAGGGCTATCTGTGCTGGGATTGGGCCTGATGTCTCTTTGACCTTGAGCCCCCACCTTGCCCTGCAGAGTCCAGCCTGGAGGGTGGGGTGTCCCAGGACCTGGTATTGGAGCGCTCTCTCGACTACAGCTACAGGACGGACTTTGTGGCCCTGGATAGGATGGCCACGTACGAGCTCTCTGCGCTGGAGGGAGGCCTGCCCCAGCTCTACCAGCTCCGGCCCCTGCCTGAGGACAAGATGCAGTACCTGCAGGTGGGACACGGCAGGCCAGGAATATGGCGTGTGGGGGCTCATCTCATGTCCAGAGCAGCCACAGAGGGGGCTGCCTCCCTCTGGGCACAGGGGACATGCTCTGGCCCAGGGTAACATTTCTGAGGTCCAACACCCAGTCCCTGTCCCATATGCTCTGGGGAGGACAGTCTGGTGGCGCCCCTCTCTCCTTGGGGCTCAGTATCCCTTCCAGGGTCCTCTCTCCAAGCAGCCCGAAGCTACAGATCCCTAAACTGAGCTTTGGGGAAAGGACCACTCATCTGACAGCCACCCTTTTCCCGCAGGTGCCGCCCACGCGGCGCTTCTCCCACGACGACGTGGACGTGTGGGCCTCCGTGCCGCTGCCTGCCCTCCTGCCCCGCTGGGGCTCCAGTGAGGAGCTGGCCGCCCTGGCGCAGCTCATGCTGCCCGTGCGCCGCTGCGGGAGTCTGCTGACCTTAGCCCAGGACGCGCCCCCGTTCCGCCCGCGCCGGCGCTCCGCCGAGAGCCTGCAGTCGCTGCGGCCCCTGGACGGCGGCCCGCGCCGCGCCGCCGACTCGTCCCCCGGCAGCCCAGGCTGCCCGCGCCGCCGCCCCGGACCCGGAGCGCGCTCGGCCTCGGCCTCGCTGCTGCCGGACACCTTTGCCTTGACGGCCTTTGAACGCGAGCCGCAGGCCCTTCGCCGTCCGCCCGCATCCCCCGGGCCCGGGCTGCCCGCCGCTCCCCAGGCACCCCAAGGCGGTGGCTTGCTGCTGAGCCCCCGGCCGCGCCTGCCCGCGCCCCTCGGGCCCCTGCGCTCGAGCCTGAGCGCCTCGTGGGGCGAGCCCGGCGGCCTGCGTGTGGGCGGCGGCAGCACCAGCAGCTTCTTGAGCTCGCCCTCCGAGTCCTCGGGCTACGTCACATTGCACTCGGATTCGCTGGGCTCAGCGTCTTAGGGTCCTACGGCCTCCCACCCTCCCTCCGGAGGCCAGCAGCCCAGGCCCTTCTGAGGGGCCCAAGACCAAAGATCCCACCTCGCCCCGCCCACCGGCCCAAGGAGGATGGCCTCTGAGCTCGGGCCTGGCACCTCCATGCCGGCAGACTGAAACACAGACCCAGAGGCTGGTCTGTATGCCCAGCCATGCCCACCCAGCCCTGTGGCACCAGAGCAGGGGTCAGGGCCAGGGTGGCCATTGAAAGGCACAAAGCCTGGCCTGGGGGAGAGAAGGCTGAAGCCGGCGAGCAGCACATCAGCTTTCCCATTGCTGTTACTGTCACACCTTGGGAGTTGCCAGGTCTCCAAACACAGGGGTCTTCAGAACCCCAAAGAGCTTTCCCGGCCTCAGAGCTGTTCTGCCTCAGTTTCCCAATCTGTGATAAGCAGGTGATCCTTGTTATCTCTCAGGCTGTTTGGAGCATCTGCTCCAGTGTTCCCTGGCCTCTGAAAGGACTGGGGCGGGGCTCCCCAGCCCCCTGGGGAGCTTACACCACCCCAACAAAGCACAATACTGTTGCACATCATTGTTGGCACCATGGCCACCTTGATCACATTAGTGTCTCATCCTTCATCACATGCCATCATTGCCTGTCCCCACCCGCCAGCCACCTCCCATGAAGACTGCGGGCACATCCGGAGAGGCTGGATGCTCAAGGGGAGTGGGGCTCCCATGTCCAGCCTCATCCTCGACCTGTGCAAGTGGGCATCGCCCACCACTTTTTCTGCTCCCTCCTGTATCGCCCCTGGCCCGTCACAGGCTGGGCTTTTTGCCCTAGGGCCTGGGAGAGGCCTGCTGAGTCTTCCTGGAGAAGAGTCCCCCATGGTAAACACCATGACCTGGAGGAAGCTCACGGCAGCACTGTCTCTGTCCACAGGCAGTCATACCCATGTCCTCTCCCGAGCCCTCCCCGCCAGGTTCCCATCCTTGAGGTCACTGGACGTGGGACTGCTTCTATGTAGACTTAGAAGGCCTCTCCAGTCCCTGGGTGCAGGGTCACTGGAAGAAGAGCTGACCACGGTGAGCAAGGCAAGGAGGGACTGCCTCTGGCCCATGCTGCTGTGCCTTCACAGACCCACACTTCCTGTGGGGACAGGGCCTAGCCACAGTCCTCACCCTCAGGCCGGCCCAGGTGTCACCGTGAGTGACAATCTGTGTATCATACCTATGGCAATACTCGTAGGGACCGTGGTTCCCACAGGTCAGTCTTGATTGTTACACACAAAAAGGGAAGGCCCTGAACAGGAGACCTGCGTCTGGGGGCCCTGCCACCCCTCTGCCCAGCTTCTCGACTTGTTGACTATAAAGAGCTTGATCCCGAGACCCTAGGAAGGGAGTTTGGGGCCATTGTCCCGCCCAGAGCCAGGAATCCCTTTGTAGATTCCCACCCCACCCCCACACACAACAGAGCATTTCTCTTCTGTACAGGATTCAATAAAAACTTCCTGATAATTTGCACATGGCAGCCCAAGCATGTCATGGAAACCCCTTCAAGAAGCTAACAGCCTCCACTGCTGAACAACTGCTTTCAGATCTCTTTCCTTCTGCGGCTTGGAATTCCTCCAAGAGTAAAGTGACCAGATGTCCCGCTTTGGGCGGGACGGTCCTGATTTCAAATAATTTTCTCTGAGTCCCGTCACAACAAGCTAGGGAAAGGCGGGAGAACCGGAAGGAACTATACCCCCTCTATCCCACCCCGGTCAATGGTGTCCCACTTTACCAATGTTAAGATCTGGTCACTTTATACAAGAGGACTTTATTTTTACTTTGGCAGGGTGGGGAGGTTAAGGTAAGTACTCCAACCTCACCCAGTGACAAGATGGCGAGGTGAGGTCAAGGCAACAGTCACACCCTTGTCCTTGGGAGGACTCCTGTGGCTACCAGGCCCTGTGGGGCTAATGCAACAGAGTGACCTGCGCTGAGCTGTTCCTGGGGCCAGGGAGCGTGTTGACCACGGTATCTTTTCCCCTCCATCTGCATTTGGAAGCCGCGCCCTAGAGTCTGCAGTGCGAGGCCGCCACCTGGTGGCCAGTGGGAGGATTCGTCGCAGCTGTTCCTACCTGGCAAAGCGGGAAGCCGGGACCTGGGAGACCGCCGACGCGGCGAGCCTCGCCCCTGGCCCAGCGCTACGTGAAGCCGCCGGGTGTGTGCGTGAGCAGACCAGCAAGTTGGATCGAGGTGCATTTTAGCGCACCCACAAGTCACGAGACAGCACCCCACGGAAAACTGGCTGTGAGAAACCGTTCTTTGTGGTTGAAAATGAGGCTGGGGAGTAAGACACCGTGGAAGCAATTAGAATCTCGTGAGCATCTTCATACTCACGCTAAAGACTTACACGCTTTATTCTGAATTAATCACGGAAAGAGGTCCTGACACATATCCAAGGTGACCCCGTTTATGAGCGAGTTAAAAACTGAGGCGCGGAGTAGCCCCACGGTTCTCGAAGGTGGGATGCTTTTAGACATCCCCCCACCCCCTCCCTTCGGCTTGCGTTTGCGGTAGTGCGGCCGAGACGCGAACCCAAGCCTTCCCGGGAACCTCGACGGGCGGGGCGTTTGAAGAGCGCTTGGGGTGAGGGTGGGGGCTTCCAGGAGGGCGGGGCATGGAGAGCCGGACCTCCCCTGGGTTAGGCCGCCTGCAGAGAGGGTTGGGGGTCGGGGGTAGCCCGGCGGGGTCCTAGGTAGGGGTGGGAGGGGTGAGGATCCCTCGCCGGCAAGGCGGGGCCCAGCGCGCTTTGTGCCGGTGGGAATCGGGCGCCCGAGGGCGGCTGAATGGGCCGGGGCGGGGCAGCGATTCTCCTCGCTGCGAGGGGTCCGCTCTGCGCTGCGGCGGACCGCGACCTTCCCACTGAGGCACGGCTGCGGGGCGGGGCCGGGCCCCTGGGAAAGGGGCGCAACCCAGGACTTCCCCCACCCCACCCCCATCCTTCTTAGACTGTGGAAGGTGGACGAATGGGCCATGCCGGTGCGCGTGGAACTGGAGGAGGTGCCCACGACAGCCCCAGATGCCTTATGTCCGACGGGGCCCGGTTCAGTCCGAGGCCGCTCGGCCTCCGAGCGCTGCCCCCGCCTGGGCCTCACCAGGGCCGCCACAAGCGCAGCTCGGGACCCGGGCTCTCGGGGCGGCGGCGCAAGGCTGTCTGCAGCGCCGGTACGCTGGTGGTCGCGTCGGAAAGGGCACCGGAGAGGAGAAGCCGGGGCGGCAGGGACCGCGGTCCACCCGTAGCCGGAACCCGAGTGGCAGCCCAGATGGAGTGGGCGCAGGGACGGCACTGCGCGGACGCCTCTGGGCAGGAGCCGTGCGCGACGCTGTCCGTGGTGCTGCTGCCCGCGCGCTCGGGTACCTGGGGGCAGCGCAGGCCACAGCCCCCCTCCCCGCGCCGCAGCAGCGGGCTCACGCCGGCCAAGCCGCCGCGGTAGCCGGACGGGAACTCTGTTCCGCCCAGGGCTGGCCAGAGCCCTGGAAAGGGGAGAGGCGTGGCGAGGAAGAGGAAAGGGGGGAGAAAATGGGAGGAGAGGGGGCAAGAAGAAAACCGGAGGAGAGGTGAGTGGACCGCAACTCCTCCCGGGGTTTCCAGACCTCCGCCCACACCCGTCTTTCCCATCTCCCCATGGCCCGCAATGCGCTGGCTTCCTCTGCGCCCCCGCCCCAGCTCTCCACCTAGGCCCCCGCCGTCTGGCCGGGTCACACGCCTGGGCTGGGCCCTCGCTGCGTCCCAACTCCTTACCGTACACGGAGCTTTGCAGGCTTTCCAGATACTTGACGCTAAGCTCGAGGATGTCGGCCTTTTCCAGCTTGCGCTTCCGGATCTGCGGACCGTTGGAAAGAGACTCTTAGTTGGGCAGCCCTGTTGGGATGAGGTTGGAGGTCTTGGTCACCCCTCAAAGCACCCCCGGGTCTCACCTGATGTGAATAGTGTTTCTCCAGCAGGGTCTTGAGCTGCTCCAGCGACACGTTGATGCGGGCCCGCCTTTTCTTCTCCATCAGCGGCTTGGAGATCTGTGGGCATGGGACCCCTCAGAGTGTAAGACGTCCGTCCTCAGCCCCAGGGCGCTGCCCAGTCTCCACCTCACCCACCCCTTTATCCCTCCGAAACCCAGACCTTTCGAAAGCTGCCAGCAGGGCCTGCCCGGCTCTTGGGCTCTGTGCCCATACCGTCGACTCTGTGGCCTCGGGGGGGGGGGGGGGGGGGGGGGGGGGGGGGGGGGGTTGCCGCCGCTTTTATAGGGGCACTTCATTTACATGTCAATGAAGCACTCAAGACCCAGGAAACCCCGAGGAGGAGGAGGAGGAGGAGGAGGAGGAGGAGGAGACAAGAGGGAACAGGCAGTAGACTCTCCACCTCCTTCCCATAAGCCCTTTACCTGCCCCTTTCACTTACTTCGGGGAACCCCTGCTCTTTGCCCCCAAACCCCTGTTAATATCCCTGATTTCCAGGAATTTCTCAGTTGGCCCCTCTCATCAGTCCCCTGGGATTCCTCCGCTGGGCCGAAGGCCTGAGGGAGGTCG
Organism: Nesogale talazaci; assembly: GCA_004026705.1. Taxonomy (NCBI): domain Eukaryota; kingdom Metazoa; phylum Chordata; class Mammalia; order Afrosoricida; family Tenrecidae; genus Nesogale; species Nesogale talazaci. Next base: position 18,258 of record PVJH01024183.1, on the reverse strand, counting down.
GGGAACCTGGGCAGGCTGGGCCGCCGTAATGACTGTGGCTGAGCGCCCATCTCCCTCCTCCCGCCTGATGAAGATGCTGAGGCAGGCGGCATCGCCAGCGAGGCCTTTCTGCGCGCTTCACGCTCTGGCCGCGCCCGCGACGCCGCATTAGTCGCCCTAATGTCGGGACAATGCAGCGATTTTCTGCCTGTGGCCGCTCAAAGCCAGGCACAGGCCGTGCCTGCAGGGGCCACGCAGCGACATGTGTCCCATTAAAGCGTGCAGCCCGCCCGCGGGGCCACAGTTGGCCTCCTCTTGGCTCGAGATCCAGGAGCTTGAGGTTTGGGACCTCCCTAGAGGCAGGGCAGCGCCCTCGATCTTGGGACGTGCTCCAGGATCCATCGGAATGGGGCATTGGAGGGCCGCCGCCGACAGGAGTGGTCAGAATGGCCTGGTCTCCAAACCAGATACAACTGCACTGCCTTCCAGCCAGTGCTGGCTCCTAGCGACCCCCTGTGGGCTCCTGAGACTGTCGCTGTTCACCAAACCAAATACCTTGCGAAGTGAGGCCTGGCAGCCAGTACTCCCAAGAGGACCCTTTGCCTTGAGCAAGCCTCAAGACCTGCCCATGGCCGGGGTGGGGCCTTTCTGGTCTCCGGAGTCTGTCAGGACAAAATACCCATGGCTTGTCTGGGGAGGTGGCTGGAGAGAGCCTAGAGTATGAGAGTGCCCTTCAGAACTCCCTCTTTGCATTACCCAAGGCCGTGCGAGCCCAGGGGCGGAGGGGTGGCTCCTGAATGGTGAGACCTTAGGAGTAGGGACCTCCCAGACCCCCAGTGAGTTCCCTAGGAGATTGGTTTGTAGCTGTAAGGGACCCGAAGGACGATGGCTTGGGGGATCCAGACGTCGCCTTTGACAGGTCTTTAGTGGCGATCCTTTGGGGACTTGTAAAATAAATGCGTTCGAGACACTGAGGTCTCCGCGGGTGCTTCCGAGGGCGAGGGAAAATGACCGGAACTCAAGCTTTGGACCTCTCTGAGAGGAGGAATTAACTTATTGGCCTCCCTATGGGGCGGGGCGGGGCAGAGGGAGGCATGACTGGGTCCCAGGTGGGCCGCCAGATCCCGGCAACTGTAGCATCTCCCTCCCCGCCCGCCCGGAGGATTGAGGTTCCTGCCGGGCCGCGGAGTTCCCAGGCGCCTCGCAGCGTGGAGAATCGCGCCACGCCCTTCCCTTTTCAGGCCGCCGACACCGAGATGCTCCGGGATGCTCTCTCGCCTGGACTCCCCCCTCCCCACCCTCAGGGTTCCAGGGCCCACGACCGGGCCCACCCGGGACTCGGCGGCGCAGCCCAGACGCGAAAGCCCGAGCTGGCACGCGCCGGAGCTTCGAAGCGTCGGGGACAGCAAGGCCCGGGCGTCCTAGCCTGGCGCGCTTCGGCCCTGGGGCAGCGGCGGCGCGGTACAAAGGCGCCGCGAGACCCGGCAGGCGGCGCGACTGGGCACAAAGCGGGCAGCCAAGTGTTAAAGGCATTGTGCTGGCCCCACAAAGCCGTGGCCGCACCCGCCCCTTGGGGCTCAACTCCGGGCGCCCTGCCGCGCGCGTCTTCCAGCTGTCGCACATCTGCACAGAGACGTGGGCGCGCGCCTCCCCCCTGCGGGTTCCCTTCCCCCCAACCACAGGACCGCGCGGGCCGCGGGGCAATTTGTCCTCTAATTACGAGGCCACCCCCATAAACCGCCGCCGGCGCCCCTCCACCCCAGGGCATTAGCAAGCCAATGGCCCCGCGCACAGCCCGCGCGGCCCGCAGCGGGAGTGCCGGCCCGCCCCCTCTCCAGAGTTAGGACCACCATAAAGGGGCCTTCCCGCTGGCGCCCTGGCACCTGCCGCTCTGGGACCACCCCCTTTCCGAGTCCATGCTCTCGGATACTGGCCCCTCAGGGTGGGGCGGCTCACGTGGGTGGCGCAGTGTCTTTAAACCAGTGGAAAACTGACCGCAAAATGCTCTAATTCGAAATGTTCTGCTTTGGCTGCTGGAGGCGAGGCCAGCCGGTGGCAGCCCCGGCGGGATTCAGGGTCCGCATGCTTCACCCTGACCCACTTAACGGGTTGCCGCGCCCCTTCCCACTCGGGGCGCCACACGCTGCGCCCCCTCCCCTGTGCCCCCTCCCCTGTGACCTTCCCTAGGATCTCCGATGGGTTGACTCCGCCTCTGGGAGGATTCTGTCAAGCAAACAGCCCCTTTGGGCCCTTTTGCTTTCGAGCTGGCAGAGGCCCCTCAGACTTCAAAGATGGCGCTTTCCCAGAGCGGGGATGCAGGTGGTGCCTTCTCAACCCTCCCGCTATCCAATTCCGGCTGCGCTTCTGGGCAGCCCCTTTCCCTCTCGCAGCTCTTGTCAGCCCTAGGCATCCGACAAGGTCACTGGAAGGAAGTAGAGAAATCTCCCTTTTCTGAAATCCAGACGGGGCCTCACCAACGCACCCCCATTCAGTGTGCCTGGAATGTCCTCTGGCCATGCCACGTGCGCCCTCGGGGCGAGAGAGGCGTTTTCAGAGGCGGGGGAGCAGCGGTGCAGTCCGGTGCCGGGCGTCCTCGCTGAGAGAGAAGAGGACGACGGGGCGCTGCGGGGCTGGGCGGGCAAGGACCCACTTAGAAGCCGGGCTGAGGCGAACCCGATGTAGGCCACGCTCCGTTTCCGTTTTTAGCATCCGGGCCCCCAAGGCACCAAGAAAGGAGCGCACGGCCTGGCAGGCGGCCGAGCCCCAAGGCGCCCTCTGCTCGGTCAAGGAAAGACGCTTCCTTCAGAACTCTTGCGCTGCTCTAGGATCCGACCGCTGGTGCTGCGCCGGTTCCTTGGTTCTCTTGCTGGGAGAGGCAAGGCGAAGGTGGCCTGCGTATTTCTTTTGTCCCCTTCCCCCATTTGGACAAGACACAAACACCTTGTTGGGAAACAAGGTGGGGAGGGGGCTTGCAGCACCCTGGACAAGAGCCCTATGAGAGGGCCCACTGCCCATCCCAGGACCTTCTCAGGCCTGGCTGGGAGCCTTTCCCTCCCCTCTCGCAGCCTCAGTGCTCTCTGGCTGGCTGTGGGTGGGTGGAGGGCCCCTCTGCAGATGCATTTCAAAGTGGAATGAAGTGATTGCTCCATGTAATTAACTATTGGGACACAGCGAAAGCGCTGAAGTGGCTAGGCCTCTTGTTTCCAGATGGGGCTGGAGAGGCTGCGATTGTTTAACTCTCTTTAGTTGTGTGGGGACTAGAATAGCCCCGCAGCCGAGAGCCCTTCAGAGGACAAAGGCTGGAAGTCCGGTGAGTGCATCAACGCTGAACCAGGCTGGCCCAGCTCGGGCGAGGGAATTCAGGGAGACCCCCATTGTCTCAGGCCTTTGTGTCTCTCCCCAGCTGGCTCTAATCTTTAAATATTTACCCGGGCCCCTTTGTGCACGTATGACTTATGCACTTCAGGCTGATGTGCTCATAAATGACGCTGTCATTTACCCATTTCCAGACTTGGGGGGAGGGGTAGGGGAGGTGGGAACCTGCATGCTTCCAGGCCAGAATGGGCGGAGAAAGGGAAATAAACCTTTAGGGGACCAGGGTTCCCACCACAAGAGCAGGCCCCTCCCACTGGGTCTCCAGGCCTCCACGTGGAGACTGGTAGATGGAGGCCTGGGAATGACTGAGAACAGCAGGTGGGCTGTGTCCTTCAAAGAGAAATCCACTGGGGAGGAGAGAGGATGCTTAGGGGGTGGTTTCCTTGACTTCTGCCTGCATGGGTCTGGAGGTGGCCCGAGCAAATTTTCCATCCTGGAGTACTTGGTTTCTCCAGCTGCAGAAAGAGGAGCAGAGGGCTCATCCTTGTCGTGCCTCCTGGCAGCCTGGGTCCTCTGCACTTTCCATGCTCTTTCTGGCTGGATAGAAAGGCCAGTGTGCCCCACGAGCTGCCCTAACCCACTCTTGGCAACCCCATGTGTGCCAAGAACTGCAACCTCGGGCTTTCAGCAGCCGAGTTCTTGGAAGCAGATCACCAGGCCTCTCTGACCAGGCTCCTGTGAATGGACTGGAATCTCCAACTTCTTGGGTAGTAGCTGAGCACGTTGCTGACAATGTGTACTCCTCAGGGATGTTTGCTTGAAAGAAAGCAACCCCATGAAAAAATCCCACACCAAATCTGTTACCTTGTCGTCAATGCTGAGGGCAAGCAACACTGTTGGCTAGAGTCCGACGACCCCCTGCCCCCACAGGGAAAGCCCTGGTGGCATCATGGGGGGCATGGGCTGCTAAAGGCAGGGTCAGCAGTTTGAACCTTCAGCCAGCCAGCTGCTCCAGGGGAGAAAGATGAGGCTCTCTGCTCCCGTAACGATCTCCAGCCTCAGAAACCCACAGGGTTGCTGAGATTCAGAATTGACTTGATGGCCATGAGTGAATCCCACGGGGTTTCCCAGATGCTGGGTGCTTAAGGAAGCCGCCTGCACACCTCCCTTCAGTGGAGCAGGCAGGAATCAAAGGACCAACCTTTGGGTCAGTGGTGAGTAGTTAGCTACTGAGATGTCCCCCAAGGTTCCTCTTTTTAAAGAAAACAAGCCCCAACACACCACCATCGAATCCATTCCGGCTCAGAGTGACACTGTGTGGACAGAGCAGGACTACCCGCTCGCGTGGAAGCTGACTGCCCCTCTTTCGCTTGTAGTGGCTGCTAAGTGCCACCTTTAGGTGGCCAGTGAAGTGCTTTAGCCTCTGCACAACCTTTTTAAGCCTCGACTCCTTTTTAAGAAACTGAAGACCCACTGTGACCCTCTTTTGATAGTGACCTTATAGGGCAGAGGAGGGTTTCCAAGACCATAAACCATTTTTTAAAAAACGTATTCTTGTGAAATAGGCGAAGATGTGCAGAGCAGACCACAGATCACAGGTTTGACCTCCATCAGGTTTGCATCCACCCGGCCAGTCCATATCCGTGATGGCAAGCCCTTTGCTCATTCTCCTTTCCCGTGTTTGCCGTTTCCATTCCTGCTTCTCTCCTGACACTTCATCCTTTGTCCTTGGGGAAATGCCACCTTTGGATCTTGCATAGTGGGTTATCCCTGTGGGATGGGGAAAGTTCTGTTCCAGACCTGAATGCTAACTAAAGGCCAGAGTCTGGGGGGTGGGGGCGGGAAGGAGTGTGCCCCAGTCTCTATCCGACTGACCAGTAACCCAGGTCTCTCTTAAGGCTTGGGCTTTTGTTACACATTTTTCTCTTAATCTACCAAGGGCTTCCTAATGTGATTTTTTAAAAAGAGCAATGGGTAGGGGTTGCCAGGTACCATCTAACTTTTTTCTAGTCTCAGGGTTGTGGAAGACAATGTTTGAGGAACGCATTCATTCCTTGGATTAAATGTTTGCACGCATCTATTTTCATCATTCTTCTCTCCTTTTGACAGGGAGAGACCAACAGCTGTCCTGTAGATGGCTGTTCTCAAGTGTCTCAGATTATACAGAAGCGGAGAGCTTTATCTTTCTCCTGGGGAGTGGCAGGTGAATTTGAACCACTAACCACCAACCTGCGGTTCACAGCCCAATGCCACCCGCCTGGCTGCCAGGTCTCCTTTTTAAGAAAAGGAAGGCTAATTTAACCTGCAGTTTAGCTTGCAGATGTTAGGCAATGGGTCTTAGGACTCTTTAAAACAGGAGGGGTCCCCACATGGGTTCCCTAAGAAAAGCCACCTCTCTCAGTGGGTAGTTGGAGGGGGGCAGGGATGGAAGGGAGGCTTCAAGGGGATCTTCCTGCAAGATAAAGGGCTCCCTTTGTGAGAGCTCGCAGCTCCTAGAACAAAACACATTCACATGCTTATTTAGAAGGAAAGGCCCACAAAGTTTGCCCTGACAGCAGTGTGTTTTTCTTTCTTCCTAATATTTTTGTAGGTTTGCTATCTTCCCAGAGGTTACACTTTCCACACAGGAAAAACCAGTGCGTGTTAGGTTTGTACCATCGAATTTCCAAAGCAAGTCTCTGTCTTTGCAGGTGTGCCTCGCTGTGTTTCCCTGGGTGTCGGCTTGGGTGTGCAGGCCCTGGCAGGTTCAATGGCGCCCTCTCCCCTGGTTTGGGCCCAGGTTGTTTCCCCTCTCTTCTCTCCGCCCAGAGGAAGCTGAAGAAGACCGAGGGGCAAAGGACTGAGAGGGCTGAGGAGGCTCTAGGTCTCCAGTCTGAACGACCTATTAGTCTATGCCTCTAGAACAGGACGGTCACTGTGGGTAAGTGGGGCCCACAGGAGAGCAGAGGGCAAAACTCAAAAGCAGAGGAGACTTAGGGGAGTGATTCTCCACCCTTGGACTAGCTTGTCTCCCAAGGGCGAAGCTGCCGGGAGTGCCCCCTAGTGGCCATGTGGCAATCGGGCGCAGGGGTCCGGAACCTAGAGAAGACCCTGAAAAAACGGTGGGCAGGGTCAACAGTGCCATCTTTTCGCCCCCAGGACCTCCCCACTCCTCCTTTACACCTGTGGCTGCAACTGGGTAACTACGGAGTTTAAAACATTACTTTCTTTCACTTGTCTTCCTTTAGCAAAACACCTTTGTGGTCCATAAGGTTTGCAACATTTCTGCTTGATGACTAACCGGAAGGTTGGCAGTTTGAACCCACAGGGGTTCTGTGGAAGAAAGGCCTGGTGATCTGCTTCTATTAAGATTACGGCCGATGGGCTGAGCCCTGGCGGCATAGTGGTTGTGTGTGGGACTGCGGCCTACAGGGTTGGCGGTTCAAATCCAGCGGCAGCTCTCCAGGAGCAAGGCTGGGCCTCCCACTCCCAACAGGGGGGAGTGATGCCCACAAAACCAAAACAAAATAAAAAAGGATTACAATGGAGAGACCCCCTACAGAGCAGTTACTCTGGAACACTGAGTTGAATCATTGGTGCCTTGGTGTTTTATAGAAAGTACTTAGAATACTTTAGAAGATCATGCAGAGAGGCAGCGAAAGAGAGGAAGGCCCTGGACGGTTGGTTTGATACCTGGACACAACAATGAGCTCACACTTTAAACAACTGTGAGGCTGGCTCGGTCTGGTCAGGGTTGGGTTCGTTAAGTCTCCATGTGCTGGAACCCACTCCCTGCACCTAACAACGACATCGTTTTATGACGGGCGCTCCATTTTACAGAACCCGAGGCTCCTATCATTTAATTGTCCAAGGTCCTAAGTGAGGCATAGGAGCCTGGTTTTCCATCCATCGTTCAGCCCAGTTGCCTAACCCCTTAGGGCTGGTTCCCTTCTGCCTCTGGCTGGGAAGGCGGCGCCCTCTGCGTGCATGGATGCCCTTGCTCTCGTTTCCAGCGGCGGCACTCTCGTTTCCAGCGGCGGCACATGGCCCCAGGGGTCCCAGGCCAAGCTCCTTCTGGCTGGCTGTCTTCCCTGTGGCCTCCTTGGCCTCGGTGCTGCCATCTCTGAGCGGGTCTCCCCTCCCCTCGCCGCCCTTCAGCCAAGGTGCTCATTCTCCCCGTCCATCTAGCCATCTACTTAGGAGACTTCTTCCTCCGCTCGGTGACTTTCCCGGGGTCACGGGTCCCTTTAAGACGGCAGCGAACAACTTCTGATCGTAAACTACGGGGTGGGGGTGGGGGGCGGCGGGAAAACGAACCGAGCCCGGCGTTCTCCCGTTTAAAGATACGTGCTGTTCAACGTCAGTGTCGACGTCTATGGCGCTCCAGGTTCCGAGCCGGGGTCTGCCCCTCGGCAATCCAAACCGACGCCGGGCTTCGCATGTCCGCCTGTGGGGACCCTCCCTGCGTAGCTGGGCCCGCACGGATTTGAAATGACCCGCCGTCGCTCTCGCCGGGAGGCTTCCAAGGCGCCCGGGGAGCCCCGCGCGCGGCGGGAGAGGCCGCCCGCCGTCGGTCCCGGGTCTCCGACGAACCGGGTCCACAGGCTGAGCGGGAGGGTAAAATCCTGCCCCGTCCGCGCCTGCGTGCGGCAGGGTGCCAGGCTTTGGGAGCTGGGGTGGGGGGTTGGGGGACAAGGTAGGGCAGTTTCCAGTGGTTTCTTCGGGCAGCAACTCCTCCGTTCGGGGCACACTTGTGTCCGATACTGGCGGTGCATTCTGGCCGGCGCTCCACCGCCGCCCCCACCAGGGTCAGGCGTCCCCAGACGACCCGGGACGGGGGCGAAGCGGGGCGGGGCGCTCCCGCCAAATTCAGGCCAGCCGCCCCGCTGGGAGGCAGTCTCGCGAGAACTGTCGCCGGGTGCGCAGCTGCGGGCAGCTTGCCCTTCCCGGCGCGGCTTCAATGGCGCAGTGCGCAGGCGCGGCCGGCGGGTTTCCCCGGGCTACAGTAGCCGCTGCCGTCCGCTCGTCCGCCGCCCTGCGCCATGGCGGGTTGCATGGCGCGGGCTCCGCCGGGCTCCGAGGCGCGCCTCAGCCTCGCCACCTTCCTGCTGGGCGCCTCGGTCCTCGCGCTGCCGCTGCTCACGCGCGCCGGCCTGCAGGGCCGCACCGGGCTGGCGCTCTACGTGGCCGGGCTCAACGCGCTGCTGCTGCTGCTCTACCGGCCGCCGCGCTACCAGGTGGGGGCCGGACCTGGGGGGTCGCGGACCGCGGACCGCGGCGGGGACCGCGCACCTCCGCGCGCGGGGCTGGGGCTGCTGGGAGCGGGGTCCGCCAAGAGGGCACTCCTGGCACGGGCGTGCTTCCGAGCCCCCAAGTTCGGATCTGACTTGGGACCCCGCCTCGCAGGCGCCTGCAGGCGTCCGGGGCAGAGAACCCCTTCCGCCCGCGGAGTGGGCGGTGTGCGCGGCAGATCGTGCCGCCCCGCAGCCGCCGTGGAGGCGCTGGGATGGGGAGGAGGGAGCTTCCCGGGTCCTTTATGTAATTTAAGGTGTGGAGCCTTGCCTGCTGCCAACCCTGAGGTCAAAGGGGCCCCGCGTGCCCACGGAGGGCGCTGGGTGTGGAACCCTGGCCGAATCTGATAAAAGATGGGGAGATCCTGTCACTACGCTGGACTTTCCGGGATCTTCTCCCAGCCCTGAATAATATCAGTAGCAGCAGTAATAGTTCAGGCAGCGGAAAACCACGTTGCACTTTTTGAAGTGCTTGGTGTAGACCACCCCAGCAGTCCTGTGAGGTAAGTACTGTCATCAGTCTCATTTTGTGGACTTGGGAAACAGGCTCAGAGAGGTTTAGTAACTTGCCCAAGGCCACACAGCTGGTGAAAGGAGAGCCATCAGCTGGTGGAGAATTCAGGCCGCCTGGCCTGGCTTCCGCCACTTACAGTAACTTCAGAGCAAATCTGCTGTCAGTGACTTGGATGGCCAGCTCATCCCAGGAGGGCCAGCAGCCTGGTTCTGTGCTCCCAGAATGGCCTGGTGACCGAGCTCTTTTGGGTCTATTTCAGATAGCCATTCGCGCTTGTTTCCTCGGTTTTGTCTTTGGCTGCGGCATGCTGCTAAGTTTTAGCCAGTCTTCTTGGAATCACTTTGGCTGGTAAGCAGTGCTCTGGGGGAATCACGGTTCTGAGGAGAGGGTGGCCGCATCAGAGGCTCAGCAGCTGCTTCTCCAGCCATCTCCCCGTGTCTCCTCTTGGGCTGACCGACGCAGGTCAGGATCCCGGGGAAACAGGTGGTCTGTTTCTGCCTGGACTCCGCCATCTCACACCTTGCATTTTCCTGCCCGTGGGGCTCCCTGGCAAACTCCTCACAGGTGCCCTCTCTGCACTGTAGCTGCAGGGACAGCGTTCAGGGAGGTGACCAGCCCTTCCCGGAATGGACTACATGGCAAAGGGAAGGGGCAAGGTTCCAGCTTGTCTTCATTCATAGGCCGTTCCATCTCCAGGTCGCACATATTACAGCCCCCGGGACCTGGGGAGGCTTCCCCTGCATATGATTTCAGACCCTGGGGCGTTGTAGTCCCCCATCTGGACAGGGACCAGGGGCTTCTAGGTAAACAGCTTCATCCTCTGTTAGCAATCCTCTAAGCCACTTCATCCAGCCTCGCTGGCGTGATTTGTTATGTTGCCATTTTGAACTCGACTTACATCCCTGCAGCCCTTGCCTGTGGTTCACCTTGTCTGTTGTCTGTGTAAAAAGGCCAAAGGAGGGGCCCGTGTGATCTTCCTTATCTGTTTGTTTGAAGGTCCTTCCTGATGACCTTCAAATCACCACCCCTTAAAAAACCCAGTGCACATTGGATGATGCTTTGCTCTGAAAGGCCTTGGGACTTCTCTAGGGCGGTGACAGCAGGTATCTGTCTCATTGTAGCACTCAGGGACAGCCAGCCAGCAAGCCCCACTCTGTCTCTCTGTGTGTGGCCAGTTTCATTCCCTTGCCCGGGCTCACCTCTCTCCTTGTGTTTGTCACTAGGTACATGTGCTCCCTGTCACTGTTTCACTACTCGGAGTACTTAGTGACGGCAGTCAACAACCCCAAAAGTCTGTCCTTGGATTCCTTCCTGCTGAACCACAGTCTGGAGTACACCGTAGCTGCCCTTTCTTCTTGGATAGAGTTCACTCTCGAAAACATCTTCTGGCCAGGTGGGTGTGTCCGGTGCCCCCAGGAGGTGGGGCGGGGCAGGGGAGGACAGCTATCAGGAGAGCCAGGGCAAGGACATTGGCTGGCATCTGAGGCCTAATCCCCGAGAGGGGATTCACCCCCAGGCCTGGGTCTCGCTAAGCTCTTTATAAAAGATGAGCACTGACCGGAAACAGGATCTGAAGTGAGGACCGGCTGACCTTCTGCAGTAACCTCCCGGGATGGGGGACACCTTCTAGTGTCACTTCACACCGCCGGGACTCGGTAGTGAGAACCCTAATTTGGGGATTAGCAGAGGCTTGGGGACACGGATCACATGGTGACTTTCGAAGTGGACCCCGGTGAAGTGCTTGGCCGCTAACGGAAAGGTCAGCGGTGCAAACTGCCTTGGGAGCCCTGGAGGGCACCTCTGCTGGCTCTGAGTGGCAGTCAGCTAGACGGCCAGGGGACTTGTTGCTTGGTTGACTTGCGTTTTGCCTGACCTGACATTGGGGGGGAAGATTTTGTTAGCAGTCGACCTCGGCCTCTGGCACATGCTCTGGCGTCGGACTTTGTGCAGGAAACGGAGTGTGTGTTGTGTGGCTCCCGGCTCAGACAGCAAACGTTGGTCTTCCGGTCACTCAAGGTGTCAGAGCGGAGCTGCCCGGTGTCGGGTTCTCTCGAGTTCGGGTTTCAGCGGGAGCCGGCCTGAGCCCCCAGTGGCTGTATGGGAGCAAGATCTGGCCATCTGCCATGGAACTAGGACAGCCGAGAATACAGACAGTTCCATTCTGAATCAGAAATCCATGTGCCAGCCCAGTGCCTAACACCTACAGTCACCAGCCTTTCTTCAAGGTGCCCCGGGAATACGGGGTGTGGCCCAGACCACCCACCTGTAAGTTAGTGCATTGTGAGGGTTAAGGTTGTGTGAACTTGATAAGGTCACAATTCTCAGTGGTTTGGCAGTTATATAGTTTGGCAGTGTTGTCATTATGTACTAATTCCCCATGACGAGATGGGGTACTATAATACTATTACCTCCAGGATAAGAAGTGCTCTAAACAGCCAGCCAACGGAATGTGAATTCCCGAGGAAGTGTGGCCTACATCCCCTAGACTTCCATATGAACGTTCTGGCAAAGATTTCTGGCTTCTGGCTCACTTTAGAGCCTTCCTCATCCGACCTCTTGGGATGTGAGCTAATGGCCTGCCATATTTCCAACTGACCCTAGGGGTTCTCGCCTCCATCGCTTATAAGCCAGCAGCCTGCTCTCTGAGCTGCTGATCTAGCATTTATCAGCCTGTACTTATGAGACTCAGAAGCCTGGTAGCTCATCATGCGTCTGGGGATTGAGTACATTGTCTGCTTCACTTAGCTATATCTGGGGACTCCTGGGGGCGGTGACTAGGGGACATGCCCAGAGAGCAGGACCTCTTTGTCTTTATGCTCCTATACCCCCTGCCGCCACCTCGGCACCACCTGGAAGTCAGTGGTGAGCAGCACGACTCGGGACCTTGTCTGGTTTATCGTCCAGTGTGCCGCTGTGCAGATGGCACATGCTAGTTGCCCCCTGCCCCCAGCTGTTTTCTAGGGTTTCCATGCTTGGGTCAAGCTAAGGGAACGGCTGCCACAGTTGGTTCTCTGTGGGTCACTGTATCTCTCGCCCCCCCCCCCCCCCCTGCAGAGCTGAAGCAGGTGACCTGGCTGAGCGTCACAGGACTGCTGATGGTGATCTTTGGGGAGTGCCTGAGGAAAGCGGCCATGTTCACTGCCGGCTCCAACTTCAACCACGTGGTGCAGAATGAGAAGTCCGACACGCACACGCTGGTGAGGAGCGGGGTGTACGCCTGGTTCCGGCACCCGTCCTACGTGGGCTGGTTTTACTGGAGTATCGGCACCCAGGTAGAGTATCGCGCCCAGGGCGGGCGTTACTCTTGTCCAGGTCATTTCTGTACACCTTGTCACCAGATGCCTCGGTGGTGGTCAGGGTCGTCTCACAGTTGCTGATCTCTTTGGGTTATAGTTTAAATCAGTCAAGCTCTTGTATCTTTCTCATGAGATTTAAAACAAAACAAAACAAACCTTTTGTTGCCATTTGGGTGAGAGTTTACAGAGCAAATGAAGGTTCCCCACCACCGTAGACACACACCTTGTGACGTCACGTTGGCTATGGTCCCCTTGCTTAGCAGCTCTCTTCCCAGTGCTCCCTGGGTTTCCTGTTTCTGCTCCTCTGAGGGATTCAGCACCCTTGGTCCTAGCCCAGGGGTGCTTCACCTTCCCGATGCCATGACCCTTTCATACAGTTCCTCACGTGGTGGTGAACACCCTCCCCCCACCCCCCCACCCCCCCGCCCAACCATAAAATTATTTTCGTTGCTACTTCATCACGGTTATCTTGCTACTGTGAGATGGCTTTGGGGACAAGTGCTGCCCTCCTGGCCTCGTAGGGTTGATTGCACGGGAGGACATTGCTCCTGGTGGGGTTTATAGGCCTGCCTATTCTTTGGGTGGCATTCGATTTCAGAGGAGCCCTGGAGGCGGAGTGGGTAGGAGCTGGGCTGCTAACTGCAAGGTCAACAGGTCGAAACCACTACTGACTTCTCGGGAGAAAGCCACAGTCTTGGAAACGTGGGATGGTGGGAGGTGGAGGGAGCAGACCTACCCTGTCCCATAGGGTCTCTGAGTCGGCATCCCCTCGATGGCGGTGGGTTTATTTTATGTTGTTGTTCAGTTTGACATTTGCAGGTATCGAGGGACCACAATCTCAGGGCCTTCACTGGCCTCTAGCAGACCAGACAGTCCGGCCTTGCCCCGTGGCTTCACATTCTGTTCTACATTTTTTCTCTGCCCTCCCTGTGTAAGACCTATCATGATGATCCTGGTCAGTGGTCAGTCGTGGTAGCTGGGCACCATCTTGGTCTTCTGGTCTCGAGGCAGTGGGAGCTCTGGGTGCTGCGGTCCATCAGCCCTCTGGACTAATCATTCCCTGAAGTCTTGGACGTGAAGGGATGCCAGTGGCACAGCTCAGATAGCCTCTTTGGAAGCTTCTAGGACCCTGGCTGCTCCTGGCCAGTGGAGAAGGAACATTCTCTCTGTGGGCTATCTTATGCCAACTGACCTAGATGTTCCTGCTGTGAATTTTAATGCGTGATCATCAACTTCAGATCAGGTCGAGGGTATTTTTTCACTGATGAATGTCCTAAGCTTGTTTATTCTTGGTGGTGTGACTCCTTGTGCAGTACTTCCACTTAACTGCCCTCGTAACCTACATCTGCAGCACCCTGGGGCCTCAGGGCAGGGACATCTACTGCCCAACCAGCTGAGTTTCACCTGAGCTCGGCATTAATGAGGCCAAGGACAAGCTCGAGCCTGTCACCTGTCGTCTCTGACTGCAGACCCAGCCTTACGTCTCTTGCCTTGGTATCCTTGGTTCTAGCCCAGTGGTTCTCAACCTTCCTAATGCCACGACCCTGTCATACAGTTCCTCCTGTGGTGGTGACTCCCCCACCATAACATTGTTTCTGTTGCTGCTTTATCACTGTCATCTTGCTACTGCTAGGAATCAAGCAACCCCTGTGAAAGGGTCGTTGGATCCCCCAAAGGGGTCTCGACCCACAGGTTGAGAGCTGCTGTCCTGGGTACTCTCGGCAAAGAAAGTAAACAGCATGTGGGCAGTGTCACCTCCAGTGACATCAAGGCAGGGCCCCAGGCCTCCCATCAGCAGCGCAAGTTCCCGCGGACTCTCTCGGGGTCCCTGATAGAGCAGTCTTGATCACGAGGTGTGGCTTCCTCCTACTTTGTCCATCTACTTCCTGTTTGCAGAAATGCCTGTTTGTCACATGATAGCATTTCGTGGCCAGAGGAAGAAAACCCTGGGGCTTTGGGTTTTGTGCTCTCTGGAGGCACATGTGGCTGTCTGGGGGGTTCCTGTGAGGATGCAAGAGCCCCTCGACGGAGACCACGTCCCGAAGGCTGGGCTGCTGGTCCCAGGGTTCTGCCAATCTGGCCAGTGAACTCCTGGGCCATGGGCCCTGGGGGCAGGCTGGCTTCACGTGGACGGTGACACTGGTCAAGGCCTGAGTGCTCAAAGACAAGAGGCTTTTCATACCCCCCAGACCACGGAGGTCTCTAGCTATGCCTTTCGGTGCATGTGTGAGCGCCAGCTCTGTCATGTGCAGGGTGCCTCATCCCGCCCGTGCTCTGAACCTGCCTTTTCTATCTCGAGCCAGTGGTACCCCTGTTCCACGGCCGAGGGGCGGGGCTGGTGGGCAGCTCCGTGGGGAGGGCTACGTGATCTGATGGGTGTGGAGGCCTGGTGCCGGGGAGCCCGCCCACACTGGGGTCGAGAGGAAGGGGCAGGGGACAGGTGCCTGGCCTTAGGTACCGCTGCTGGCTTACCTCCTGGGGAAAGAGACACCAGCCTGGGGGACTTGGCAAGGCCAGGAGGAGGCAGGTGGGGGCGGGGGGGGTGTACTTTGACTTTGAGGGCCTGCTGCACTGCAGTCTGCCTCCTGATGAGTGAAGGAGCTTCGAGGGGGGCCCTGTGAGTCCAGAGCAGGAGCTGGGGAGGGCGGGGTGCTGAGTGCTGTGGGGAGGAGGCACTGAGTCTGGGGCCATAGTGGGTCGAGTGTGAGCAGGGATAGAACTCCACGTGGTCGTCATCTGGGGACTCGCTCAGGGGTGGAAGGCTGGCCGCCCCCAACCCTCCCCCTCCCCCCCCATGTTGGAATTCCTGGATGGTAGATGCAGGAGCCAGCGGGCCTGGCCTCTTCAGGTGGGCGGGTAGCGGAGGCGCAAGCTGCTGCAGCGTCTCAGCCCCCCTCACCAGGCTCCTCTCCGCCCCCAGGTGATGCTCTGCAATCCCGTGTGCGGGGCGGCCTATGCGCTGACCGTGTGGCGCTTCTTCCGGGACCGGACGGAAGAGGAGGAGATCTCGCTGATCCACTTCTTCGGGGAGGAGTACCTGGAGTACAAGAGGCGGGTGCCCACGGGCCTGCCCTTCATCAAGGGGGTCAAGGTGGAACTCTAACGGATGGTGGATGGTGGCGGCCCATGCGGCGGGAGGGCACCCCTCCGAGGCCCCTGCCACGAGCCGGCCCCGCCCCCCAGCAGACGGGACTTTGCTTCTCATCGTTTCTTACGTCACTGGGGACCCTTCGGGAGTCTCACTCAAGACCAGGCAGCCCAGCGGCCTTGGGACCGAGGGACCACCAGGTGACGACGCTCTGTGCTGAGTCCAGGGCGGACAGACGGGCAGGTCCGCGGAGTGCAGACCACAGCACTCGGCCCCACCCCTGGGGCTCCTGTGCCTGTCCCCATGGCAGACTCCAGCAGAGCCGCTGGGCACCTGAGGCCAGGACCAGCCAAAAAGGGGCCTTTACCCCTACTGGCATCAGAAAGACATTTAACTCATCCACTTTACAGGGCGCCTCCGAGGACAGGGCTGTAACCTCTTATTTCCGTCCTCGAATGCATGAGCGTCTATACCCACGCTTTTAAAGGCACTTCCTGCTGAGACTTCTTGGGTCGTCATGTCTTAAGCTGTACTGGCATACCTATGTCTTTGTAATGGCAGTGCAGATTCTGAGGGGGCGCCGGCCGGTTTACAGCTGCAACTCCCACAGGTCGCAGGGTTTTTCCGCCCACCCTGGCCTGTGCCGCAGTGACCCGGTCCAATGAGGCCCTTGGACTCCTGGGGCGGTGACCCGTGACAGGGTGTCGAAGTCCTTGGTCCACGCGGGCCTCTCTCCTCCCCACTGCCGGCCGACCTATTCCCCCTCAGCTCGCTGGGGGCGGCCCCCTTCTGTGCCGCCTTGTGCCGACCAGCCCGTGAAAGTGCAAGACCCCGTGCTGAGTCAGCCTCGCGCCCCCCCCTCCCAAGTTTGGGGGACACCGCTTGGGAAGCAGATGGGAAGCATGTTGGATTCCACATAGCTCCGGAACAGCCTGGGGGAATCCTGGCCGCCCAGTGGCGCGGTGGCGCTGATGGATCGCCAAGGTGGAGGCAGCCAGGCCCCACGGCCAGAGCAAAGGAGCCACCTAACCTTTCTGTGCCTCGACGGCCCCCTCTGCACAGTGGGGTCCATACCACCTACCTCACAGGGGTGTTGTGAGGACGTAGAACCACGTCCGACGTTCCCAGAGAGACGTGACCCAGATGCAATCAGTACTGTCGGAGAAGTCCGTGAAAACCCCACGGAGGAAGAGGAGGAGGAGATGCTGGGGTTCACTGTACCGGACGCCTCAAATGTATGCTCAAAAGAGAATCTCCACCAACTCGGAAATTTACTTCTTTCTAGCTGTCGCTGCTTAATTCGTTTCTGTGTACACACACACACACACACACACACCAAAGAGGTTTACGGGTTCACTGATGGCTAGCGGGAGAATGAGACCCACTGGTCCCTGGTCCCCACTCCTGCGCTGGGGCCTAGCCAAAGCCCTGGAGCAGGGTAATCTCACAAAGCCCTTCCTGGGAGCCACAGAGGAGTCTGGCATATGGGGAGCCACTCAGGACCAGCTGTGTAGACAGTAAGACTGATGTCCAGAAAACCCCTGTCTGGCCAGCCTCCCCACACCTACACAATCCCAGGAGGCAGTCCTTAGTGCCTCTCCAGCAGAAACTGCTGCTGTCCCAGCCCTGGGACTGGCCCTGGCCTCTGCGGGGCTCTCCCAAGCAATTCCGAGAGGCAGCTCTGTGCGAGAACCTCCCCACCCTGACTTGTAATCCCAAGGCTGACGTCAGCAGGGTGGTAAGCCTGTGGTAAGCCACAGGCTCTCAAACTTGCCCCTAAGTTTGGCAGTGACCTGGCCTGCCTTCAGAGAATCGGTTCAATGAGGTGACAACCCTGGGCTGGGGTAGGAGGGGGCGCCTCAAATGTAAGTCACTTTCAGGAGCGACTGTCTCTGTTGGGGGTCCGAAGGTAGACGTTCTGAAGTGAACAACACATCTCCCAGAACACAGCTGCGTTGAGCCAGTGTGTGGTTGAGCGGGCTGGCTGGCTGCAGCAGGGAGGTTGTCCTTCACCAGGGCAGACGGCGGCACGCCTGAATGCTCCAGCCACAAAAAGCACGCTTTGGCAGGCCACCTTATTTCTGGAATCATCTGAGTGGTTGCATGATAAAGGGAAAATATTCCCAAACCAGGAGTTGGTAATGTTTCAGGCCCAAGATCTGAATGCCAGGCATCCTCTTGGTGGCCAGCCCTCTGTAACAGGTAGCCAGCAGCTGCTGCCCTTCTCCGCACTTTTCCTCATGCCTTAGATAGTTGGCTCTCCCTCTGTGGCTTGCTCTTGCCGTAGTTCCAGGTGAGGAGCCCTCGATGTCTCCGTTATAGAGGACAGCACTTCCTTTGGCCCCTGCAGGGAGAGGCCGGGTCCAACCCCTCCACTCGGGGTGGCCTCAGCCAGGAGAGTAACTCAGCTGAGTGATTAGTCTACTCTTCTTGTTAACACACAGAAGTTTAAACTATTTTACGTTCCCTTCAAATATTTTAAGCGGATTTCCCTTAGCCAGTAACTGCTTCTGCTCTCCAGTTCTTAAATAAAAGTACTCGATTTGACCGTGACCAGGACTGTGGTGGTGTGTGGGGGTGAGAACCTTGAGAGGGAAGGACACCTGCCTGTGGTGGCCAGCCCGCCAAACCCGCCTCTGGATCCCTGCCCCTCCCTAGTGGCCAACCAGAAACACACCGCCCTTCGGGGAACACCCAGGCAGTGTGCTTTGGGAACAGGGATCTTCAGTGTGTGAAATAGGTCCAGGGGTGTTGGAGCCTCTGGGGGGTACAAAGGACACTTAAGAATAAGGCCTG
>PVJH01024182.1:0-33679 GCA_004026705.1 Nesogale talazaci | reverse complement strand
AAAAAAAAAAAAAAAAAGAACCCCACCCCATCCCAGAAAAGATGTAACTACTGACACAACATATGTATGTATGTATGTATGTATGTATACATTATGATGAGTGCTGTATGAGTCCCCAATAAAATGAATTTAAAAAAAAAAAAAAGAAAAGATATGCTAAAGATATGCTTGCACCTTGCTTTGACTCACAGTAACACAGTTATCAATACAGCATTTTCATTAATAATGTCGTCTAACCTTATGTGGTTTTTCATAACGCTCCTGCTCTCTCTTTACACAGTGTTTTCAAGAGAGTTCTCTGCACTATCCAATGACAGTTTCACTGTGTTTTTTAGATTGCTGAGTTTTCCCACAGGAAAGTAATAGCTTCCAACTTGAAAGTTCTTATTTAGTCAGTATTTCTCACCCCAGAATACTACCATTGATATGTTCGGACAAAACGAATAAGGAACTTGCAGAGGTGTTTGGTTTCCTCTAACAGCGGTTCCACGTTAAAGCCTATAGGAAAGATAAGCTTGTATCTTGCTTTGCCTCACAATAACACTGTCATCAATGAAGCATTTTCATTAATGCAGTCTTCTAACCTTTTGTAGTTTTTCATAGCACTCCTGCTCTCTCTTTACCCAGCATTTTCAAGAGATTTCTCTGCACTCTCCAATCACAGTTTCACTGTGTTTTTCAGATTGCTGGGTTTACCAACAGGAAAGTAATAGTTTCCAACTAGAATGCTCTTATTTAGTTAGTATTTCTCACCCCACAAAACAACCATTGAAAAGTTTGGAGAAAACTAATAAGGAACTTGCAGAGGTTTCTTGTTTCCTCTAACAGCGGTTCCACGTTACAGCCTATAGCAAAGATATGCTTGTATCTTGCTTTGTCTCACAGTAACACAGTCCTCAATGCAGCATTTTCATTAATGTTGTCTTCTAACCTTATGTGGTTTTTCATAGCGCTCCTGCTCTCTCTTTACACAGCATTTCCAAGAGATTTCTCTGCACACTCCAATCACAGTTTCTCTGTTTTTTTCAGATTGGTGAGTTTTCCTTTAGAAAAGTTATAACTTCGCACTAGAATGCCCTTATTTTGTTAGCATTAATCACGCCAAAGAAAACCATTGATAAGTTTGGAGAAAACGAATAAGGAACATGCAGAGGTTTCTTGTTTCCTCAAACAGCGGTTCCTCGTTACAGCCTGTTGGAAAGATATGCTTTTATCTTGCTTTGTCTCACAGTAACACAGTCATCAATGCAGCATTTCATTAATGCAGTCTTCTAACCTTATGTCGTTTTTCATAGCGCTCCTGTTCTCTCTTTTAACAGCATTTTCAAGAGATTTCTCTACATCATCCAATCACAGTTTCACTGTGTTTTTCAGATTGCTGAGTTGTCCAACAGGAAAGTAATACCTTCCTACTAGAATGCTCTTATTTAGTCAGTATTTCTCACCCCACAAGACAACCTTTGATAAGTTCGGACAAAATGAATAAGGAACTTGCAGAGGTTTCTTGTTTCCTCTAACAGCGGTTCCTCGTTGCAGTCTATAGGAAAGATATGCTTTTATCTTGCTTTGTCTCACAGTAACACAGTCATCAATGCAGCATTTCATTAATGCAGTCTTCTAACCTTTTGTCGTTTTTCATAGCGCTCCTGTTCTCTCTTTTAACAGCATTTTCAAGAGATTTCTCTACATCATCCAATCACAGTTTCACTGTGTTTTTCAGATTGCTGAGTTGTCCAACAGGAAAGTAATACCTTCCAACTTGAATGCCCTTATTTAGTCAGTATTTCTCACCCCACAAGTCAACCATTTGATAAGTTCGGACAAAACGAATAAGGAACTTGCCGAGGTTTCTTGTTTCCTCTAACAGCGGTTCCAGGTTACAACCTATAGGAAAGATATACTTGCATCTTGCTTTGACTCACAGTAACACAGTTATCAATGCAGCATTTTATTAACGTGGTTTTCTAACCTTATGTGGTTTTTCATAGCGCTCCTGCTCTGTCTTTCCACAGCATTTTCAAGAGATTACTCAGCACTCTCCAATCACAGTTTCACTGTGTTTTTCAGATTGCTGAGTTGTCCAACTGGAAAGTAATAGTTTCCTACTAGAATGCTCTTATTTAGTTAGTATTTCTCACCCCACAAGACAGCATTTGATAAGTTTGGACAAAATGAATAAGGAACTTGCAGAGGTTTCTTGTTTCCTCAAACAGCGGTTCCACGTTATAGCCAATAGGAAAGATATGCTTGTGCTTTGCTTTTTCTCACAGTAGCACAGTCATGAATACATCATTTTCATTAATGTTGTCTTCTAACCTTATGTGATTTTTTATAGTGCTCCTGCTTTCTCTTTACACGGCGTTTTCAAGAGTTGTCTCTGCACTCTCCAAACAGTTTGTGTTTTTCAGAATGGTGAGTTTTCCTTCAGAAAAGTTATAGATTTGCACTAGAATGCTCTTGTTTTGATAGTATTTCTCACCCCACAAGACATCCATTGATAAGTTTGGACAAAACGAATAAGGAACATGCAGAGGTTTCTTGTTTCCTTAAACAGCGGTTCCACATTACAGCTTATAGGAAAGATATGCTCTTATCTTGCTTTGCCTCTCAGTATCACAGTTATCAATGCAGCATTTTCATTAATGTTGTCTGCTAACCTGTGGTCTTTCATAGCGCTCCTGCTTTCTCTTTACACAGTGTTTTCAAGAGATTTCTCTGCACTCTCCAAACACAGTTTCACTGTGTTTTTCAGATTGCTGAGTTTTCCTGGAGGAAAGTTATAGCTGTGCACAAGAATGCTGTTATATAGTTAATATTTCTTACACCACAAACACGTACTTAAAAGTTTGGAGAAAACGAATAAGTAACTTGCAGAGGTTTCTTGTTTCCTCAAATAGCGTTTCGATGTTACAACCTATAGGAAAGATAGGTTGTATCTTGCTTTGTCTCTCAGTACCACAGTCATCAATGCAGCATTGTCCTTAATGTTGTCTTCTAACCTTATGTGGTTTTTTCATAGCGCTCCTGCTCTCTCTTTACACAGCATTTTCAAGTGATTTCTCTGCACTCTCCAATCACAGTTTATCTGTGTTTTTCAAACTGGTGAGTTTTCCTTCAGAAAAGTTATAGCTTCGCACTAGAATGATCTTAATTAGTTACTATTTCTCACCCAAAAAACCATGGATAAGATTAGACAAAACGAATAAGGAACTTGCAGAGGTTTCTTGTTTCCTCAAACATTGGTTCCACGTTACAGCCTATAGGAATCATATGCTTGTATCTTCCTTTGTCTCACAGTAACACAGTCATCAATGCAGCATTTTAATTAATGTTCTCTTCTAACCTTATGTGGTTTTTTCATAGCGCTCCTGCTCTTTCTTTACACAGCGTTTTCAAGAGATTTCTCTGCACTATCCAATCACAGTTTCACTGTGTTTTTCAGATTGCTGAGTTTTCCAACAGGAATGTAATAGCTTCCAACTTGAATGCCCTTATTTAGTCAGTATTGCTCACCCCA
Source organism: Nesogale talazaci (assembly GCA_004026705.1). NCBI lineage: Eukaryota > Metazoa > Chordata > Mammalia > Afrosoricida > Tenrecidae > Nesogale > Nesogale talazaci. Next base: position 30,162 of record PVJH01024182.1, on the reverse strand, counting down.
CAAGACTACCATTGATAAGTTCGGACAAAACGAATAAGAAACTTGCAGAAGTTTCTTGTTCCTCTAACAGCAGTTCCATGTTACAGCCTATAGGAAAGATATGCTTGCATCTTGCTTTTTCTCACAGTATCACAGTCATCAATGCAGCATATTCATTAATGTTGTCTTCTAACCTTATGCAGTTTTTCATAGCCCTCCAGCTCTCTCTTTTCACAGTGTTTTCAAGAGATTTCTCTGCGCTATCCAATTACAGTTTCACTGTGTTTTTCAGTTTGTTCAGTTTTCTTTGAGGAAAATTACAGCTTCACTGTAGAATGCTCTTATTTAGCTAGTATTTCTAACACCACAAACCAATTCATGTTTCAAGAAAACGAATAAAGAACTTGCAGAGGTTTTTGTTTCCTGAAACAGCGGTTCCACTTTACAGCCAATGGGAAAGATGTGCTCGTATCTTGCTTTGTCTCTCAGTAGCACAGTTATCTATGCAGCATTTTCATTAATGTTGTCTTCTAACCTTATGTGATTTTTCATAGCGCTTCTGCTCTCTCTTTACACAGCGTTTTCAAGAGTTGTCTCTGCACTCTCCATACAGTTTGCGATTTTCAGAATGGTGAGTTTTCCTTCAGAAAAGTTATAGATTTGCACTAGAATGCTCTTGTTTTGATAGTATTTCTCACCCCACAAGACAACCATTGATAAGTTTGGACAAAGCGAATAAGGAACATGCAGAGGTTTCTTGTTTCCTCAAACAGCGGTTCCCCGTTACAGCCTATAGGAAAGATATGCTCGTATTTGCTTTGTCTCTCAGTAGCACAGTTATCAATGCAGCATTTTCATTAATGTTGTCTTCTAACCTTATGTGGTTTTTCATAGCGCTCCTGCTTTCTCTTTACACAGCGTTTTCAAGTGATTTCACTGCACTCTCCAATCACAGTTTATCGGTCTTTTTCAAACTGGTGAGTTTTCCTTCAGGAAAGTTATAGCTTCGCACTTGAATGATCTTAATTAGTTAGTATTTCTCACATAAGAAAACCATGGATAAGATTAGACAAAACGAATAAGGAACTTGCAGAGGTTTCTTGTTTCCTCAAACAGTGGTTCCACGTTACAGCCTATAGGAATCATATGCTTGTATCTTCCATTGTTTCACAGTAACACAGTCATCAATGCATCATTTTCATTAATGTTCTCTTCTAACCTTATGTGGTTTTTCATAGCGCTCCTGCTCTTTCTTTACACAGCATTTTCAAGAGATTTCTCTGCACTATCCAATCACAGTTTCACTGTGTTTTTCAGATTGCTGAGTTTTCCAACAGGAATGTAATAGCTTCCAACTTGAATGCCCTTATTTAGTCAGTATTGCTCACCCCACAAGACTACCATTGATAAGTTCGGACAAAACGAATAAGAAACTTGCAGAGGTTTCTTGTTTCCTCTAACAGCAGTTCCACGTTACAGCCTATAGGAAAGATATGCTTGCATCTTGCTTTTTCTCACAGTAGCACAGTCATCAATGCAGCATATTCATTAATGTTGTCTTCTAACCTTATGTGCTTTTTCATAGACCTCCTGCTCTCTCTTTACACAGCGTTTTCATGAGATTTCTCTGCGCTATCCAATCACTGAAAAACTGTGTTTTTCAGTTTGTTGAGTTTTCTTTGAGGAAAATTATAGCTTCACTGTAGAATGCTCTTATTTAGCTAGTATTTCTCACACCACAAACCAATTCATGTTTCGAGAAAACGAATAAGGAACTTGCAGAAGTTTTTGTTTCCTCAAGCAGCAGTTCCACTTTACAGCCTATAGGAAAGATGCTCGTATCTTGCTTTGTCTCTCAGTACCACAGTCAGCATGCAGCATTGTCCTTAATGTTGTCTTCTAACCTTATGTGGGTTTTCATACCGCTCCTGCTCTCTCTTTACACAGCGTTTTCAAGAGATTTCTCTGCACTCTCCAATCACAGTTTCAGTGCTTTTCAGATTGGTGAGTTTTCTTTGAGGAAAGTAATAGCTTTGCTCTAGAATGCTCTTACGTAGTTAGGATTTCTCACACCACAAGACACCTATTGATAAATTTGGTCAAAATGAGTAAGGAACTTACAGGAGGTTCCTGTTTACTCAAACAGCTGTTCATCGTTACAGGTTATAGGAAAGTCATTCTTGTATCTTACTTTGTGTCATAGCAACACAGTCAGGAATGCAGCATTTTCAATAATGCTATCTTCTAACCTGATACAGTTTTTCATAGCGCTCCTTCTCTCTCTTTACACAGTGTTTTCAAGAGATTTCTCTGCACTCTCAAATCACAGTTTCACTGTGCTTTTCAGATCGGTGAGTTTTCCTTGATGAAAGTTATAGCTTCACTCTAGAATGCTCTTATTTAGGAAGTATTTCTCACACCAACAGACACCTATTGGTAAGTTTGGTCAAAAGGTGTAAGGAAATACCAGGAGTTTCCTGTTTCCTCAAACATCAGTTCCTCATTACAGCCTATAGGAAAGTCATTCTTGTATCTTGCAATGTCTCACAGCAACACAGTCATGGATGCAGCATTTTCATTAATGCTGTCTTTTAACCTTATGTGGTTTTTCAAAGTGCTCCTGCTCTCTCTTTACAAAGTGTTTTCAAGAGATTTCTCTGCACTCTCTAATCACAGTTTAACTGCGTTTTTCAGAATGTTGAGTTTTCCTTGAGGAAAGTTTTAGCTTCGCTCTAGAATGCTCTTATTAGGTAGTATTTCTCATACCACAAGACACCTATTGATAAGTTTGGTCAAAAGGAGTAAGGAACTTACAGCATGTTCCTGTTTCCTCAAACGGCTGCTCCTCATTACATCCTATAAGATAGCCATTCTTGTATCTTGCTTTTTCTCACAGCAACACATTCATGAATGCAACATTTTCATTAATGCTGTCTTCTAACCTTATCTGGCTTTTCAAAGCGCTCCTGCTCACTCTTTACACAGTGTTTTCAAGAGATTTCTCTGCACTCTCCAATCACAGTTTCACAGTTTTTTTTTCAGATTGGTGAATTTTCCTTGAAGAAAGTAATAGCTTGGCTCTAGAATGTGCTTATTTAGTTTGTACTTCTCAAACCACAAGACACATCTTGATAAGTTTGGTCAAAAGGTGTAAGGAACTACCAGGACTTTCATGTTTCCTCAAACAGTTGTTCCCAGTTACAGCTTATAGGAAATTCATTCTTGTATCTTGCTTTTTCTCACAGTAACACAGTCATGAATGCAGCATCTTCATTAATGCTGTGTTCTATACTTTTGTGGTTTTTCATAGCGCTCCTTTTCTCTGTTTACTCAGTGTTTTCAATAGCTTTCTCTGCACTCTCCAATCACAGTTTCACAGCGTTTACCAGATTGGTGAGTTTCCTTGAGCAAAGTAATAGCTTCGCTCTAGAATGCTCTTATTCAGTTAGTATTTCTCAGACCACAAGACACCTATTGATAAGTTTAGTCAAAACGAGTAAGGAACTAACAGAAGTTTTCTGTTTCCTCAAACAACGGTTCCTCGATATAGCTTAAAGGAAAGTCATTCTTGTATCTTGCTTTTTCTCACAGCAACACAGTCAGGAATGCAGCATTTTCATTAATGCTGCCTTTTAACCTTATGTTGTTTTTCAAAGCACTCCTGCTCTCTCTTTACACAGTGTTTTAAAGAGATTTCTCTGCAATCTCCAATCACAGTTTCACTGTGTTTTTCAGATTGGTGATTTTTCCTTGAGGAAAGATATAGCTTCGCTCTGGAATGCTCTTATTTAGTTAGTATTTCTCACACCACCAGACACCTATTGATAAGTTTGGTCAAAAAGATTAAGGAACTACCAGGATGTTCCTGATCCCTCAAACAGCAGTTCCTCATTACAGCCTATAGGAAAGTCATTCTTGTATCTTGCATTGTCTCACAGCAACACAGTCATGGATGCAGCATTTTCATTAATGCTGTCTTTTAACCTTGTGTGGTTTTTCAAAGCGCTCCTGCTCTCTCTTTACACAGTGTTTTCAAGAGATTTCCCTGCTCTCTCCAATCACAGTTTAACTGCGTTTTTCAGATTGGTGAGTTTTCCATGAGGAAAGTTATAGCTTCGCTCTAGAATGCTCTTATTTAGGTAGTATTTGTCACACCACCAGACACCTATTGATAAGTTTGGTCAAAAGGAGCAAGGAACTTACAGCATGTTCCTGTTTCCTCAAACAGCGATTGCTCATTACAGCCTATAGGATAGACATTCTTGTATGTTGCATTGTCTCATAGCAACAAAGTCATGAATGCAACATTTTCATTAATGTTGCCTTTTAACCTTATGTGCTTTTTCAAAGCGCTTCTGCTCTCTCTTTGCACAGTGTTTTCAAGAGATTTCTCTGCACTCTCCAATCTCAGTTTCACAGTGTTTTTCAGATTGGTGAGTTTTCCTTGAGGAAAATAACAGCTTCGCTGTAGAATCTTCTAATTTAGTTAGTATTTCTCAAATGACAAGTTACCTATTGATAAGTTTGGTCAAAACGAGTAAGTAACTTACAGGAGTTTCCTGTTTCCTCAAACAGCGGTCCCCGTTACAGCTTATAGGAAAGTCATTCTTGTATCTTGCTTTTTCTCCCAGCAACACAGTCATGAATGCAGCATAATCATTAATGCTGCCTTTTAACCTTGTGTGGTTTTTCAAAGTGCTCCTGCTCTCTCTTTATACAATGTTTTCAAGAGATTTCTCTGCACTTTCCAATCAGTTTCACAGTGTATTTCAGATTGGTGAGTTTTCCTTGAGGAAAGTAAAAGCTTTGCTCTATAATGCTCTTAGTTAGTTTGGATTTCTCACACGACAAGACACCTATTATTAAATTTCGTCAAAATGAGTAAGGAACTCACAGGAGTTTCCTGTTTCCTCAAAGAGCGGATGCCCTTTACAGCTTAAAGGAAAGTCATTCTTGTATCTTGCTTTTTCTCACAGCAACACAGTCAGGAATGAAGCATTTTCATTAATGCTGTCTTCTAACCTTATGTAGTTTTTCATAGCGCTCCTGCTCTCTCTTTACACAGTGTTTTCAAGAGATTTCTCTTCACTCTCCAATAACAGTTTCACTGCGTTTATCAGATTGGTGAGTTTTCCTTGAGGAAAGTTATAACTTCGCTCTAGAATGCTCTTATTAGGTAGTATTTCTCACACCAAAAGACATCCATTGATAAGTTTGGTCAAAAGGAGTAAGGAACGTACAGCATGTTCCTGTTTCCTCAAACAGCGGTTCTTTATTACAGCTTATTGAATAGTCCTTCTTGTATCTTGCTTTTTCTCACAGAAACACAGTCATGGATGCAGCATTTTCATTAATGCTGAATTTTAGCATTGTGTTGTTTTTCAAAGAGCTCCTGCTCTCTCTTTACACGTTTTCATGAGATTCCTCTGCACTCTCCAATCACATTTCACTGCGTTTTTCAGATTGGTGAGTTTTCCTTGAGGAAAGTAATAGCTTCGCTCTAGAATCCTCATATTTAGTTATTATTTCTCAAACCACAATTCACCTATTGATAAGTTTGTTCAAAACGAGTAATCAACTTACAGGAGTTTCCTAAATATTCAAACAGCTGTTCCCCGTTACAGTTTATAGGAAAGTCATCCTTGTACCTTGCTTTGTCTCACAGCAAAACAGTCATGAATGCAGCATTTTCAGTAATGCTGTCTTCTAACCTTATCTGGTTTTTCATAGCGCTCCTGTTCTCTATTTACAGAGTGTTTTCAAGAGATTTCTCTGCACTCTGCAATCACAGTTTCACGGTGTTTTTGAGATTGGTGAGTTTTCCATGAGGAAAGCAATAGCATCGCTGTAGAATCCTATTATTTAGTTAGTATTTCTCAAAAGACAAATCACCTATTGATAAGTTTGGTCAAAAGGAGTAAGGAACTTACAGCATGTTCCTGTTTCCTCAAACAGCGGTTGATCATTACAGCCTATAGGATAGTCATTCTTGTATATTGCATTGTCTCATAACAACACAGTCATGAATGCAGCATTTTCATTTATGCTGCCTTTTAACCTCATGTGGTTTTTCAAAGCGCTCCTGCTCTCTCTTTACACAGTGTTTTCAAGAGATTTCTCTGCACTCCCCAATCACAGTTTCACAGTGTTTTTCAGATTCGTGAGTTTTCCTTGAGAAAAGTAAAAGCTTTACTCTAGAATGCTCTTATTTAGTTAGGATTTTTCACACCACAAGTCACCTATTGATAAGTTTGGTCAAAAGGAGTAAGGAACCTACAGGAGGTTCCTGTTTCCTGAAAAAGCGGTTCCACATAACAGCTTATACTAAAGTCATTCTTGTATCTTGCTTTGTCTCACAGCAACACAATCATGAATGCAGCATTTTCATTAATGCTGTCTTCTAACCTTGTGTGGTTTTTCAAAGCGCTCCTGCTCTCTCTTTACAAAGTGTTTTCAAGAGATTTCTCTGCACTCTCCAATCACAGTTTCACAGTGTTTTTCAGATTTGTGAGTTTCCCTTGAGAAAAGTAAAAGCTTCGCTCTAGCATGCTGTTATTTAGTTAGGATTTTTCACACCACAAGACACCTATTATTTAATTTCGTCAAAATGAGTAAGGAATTCACAGGAGTTTCCTTTACCTCCTAAAGCGGTTCCCCATTACAACTTTCAGGAAAGTCATTCTTGTATCTTGCTTTGTCTCACAGCAACACAGTCATGAATGCAGCATTTTCACTAATGCTGTCTTCTAACCTTATGTGGTTTTTCATAGCGCTCCTGCTCTCTCTTTACTCAGTGTTTTCAAGAAATTTATCTGCACTCTCCATTCACAGTTTCACTGTCTTTTTCAGATTGGTGAGTTTTCCTTGAGGAAAGTGATAGCTTCGCTGTAGGATCCTCTTATTTAGTTAGTCGTTCTCAAACCACAAGTCACCTTTTGATCAGTTTGGTCAAAAGGAGTAAGGAACTTACAGGATTTTCTTGTTTCCTCAAACAACAATTCCCCGTTACAGCTTATAGGAAAGTCATTCTTGTATATTACTTTGTCTCACAGCAACACTTTCATGAATGCCGCACTTTCATTAGTGCTGTCGTCAACCTTTATGTGGTTTTTCATTGCGCTCCTGCTCTCTTTTTTTCACAGTGTTTTCCAGAGATTTCTCTGCACTCTCTAATCACAGTTTCACTCTGTTTTTCAGATTGGTGAGCTTTCCTTGAGGAAAGATATAGCTTTGCTCTGGAATGCTCTTATTTAGTTAGTATTTCTCACATCACAAGACACCTATTGATAAGGTTGGTCAAAAGGTTTAAGGAACTACCAGGATGTTCCTGTTTCATCAAACAGCAGTTCCTCATTACAGCCTATAGGAAAGTCTTTCTTGTATCTTGCATTGTCTCACAGCAACACAGTCATGGATGCAGCATTTTCATTAATGCTGTCTTTTAACCTTGTGTGGTTTTTCAAAGCGCTCCTGGTCTCTCTTTAAAAAGAGTTTTCAAGAGATTTCTCTGCACTCCACAGTCACAGTTTCACTGCGTCTTTCAGGTTGGTGTGTTTTCCTTGAGAAATTTATAGCTTTACTCTAGAATGCTCTTATTAGGTAGTATTTCTCACCCCACAAGACGCCTATTGGTAAGTTTGATCAAAAGGATTAAGGAACTTACAGCAAGTTCCTGTTTCCTCAAACAGCAGTTCCTCATTACAGCCTATAGGATAGTCATTCTTGTTTCTTGCATTACTCACAGCAACACAGTCGTGTATGCAGCATTTTCATTAATGCTGCCTTCTAACCTTGTGTGGTTTTTCAAAGCGCTCCTACTCTCTCTTTACAAAGTGTTTTCAAGAGATTTCTCTGCACTCTCCAATCACAGTTTCAGTGTGTTTTCCAGATAGTGAGTTTTCCTGCAGGAAAGTAATAGCTTCGCTCTAGAATTCTCTTATTTAATTAGTACTTCTCACAGCACAAGACACCTCTTGATACGTTTGGTGAAAATGAGTAACGAAATTCCAGGAGTTTTCTGTTTCCTCAAACAGCGGTTCCCCATTACAGCTTTTAGGAAAGTCATTCAGTGTTTTCAAGAGATATCTCTGTACTCTCCAAGCACAGTTGCACTGTTTTTCAGATTGGTGTTTTCCTTGAAGAAAGTTATAGCTTTGCTCTATAATGCTCTTATTTAGGTAGTATTTCTCACACCACAAGACACCTATTGATAAGTTTGGGAAAATGAGTAAGGAACTTACAGGAGGTTCCTGTTTCCTCAAACAGCGGTTCCACGCTACAACTATAGGAAATTCATTCTTGTATCTTGCATTGTCTCACAGTAACACCGTCATGAATGCAGAATTTTCATGAATGCTGTCTTCTAACCTTATGTTGTTTTTCATAGCGCTCCTGCTCTCTCTTTGCACAGTGTTTTCAAGAGATTTATCTTCACTCACCAATCACAATTTCAGTGTTTTTCAGATTGGTGACTTGTCCTTGAGGAAAGTAATAGCTTCGCTCTACAATGCTATTATTTAGTTAGTATTACTCAAGCAACAAGTCTACTATTTATAAATTTGGTCAAAACGAGTAAGGAACTTACAGGAGTTTCCTGTTTCCTCAAACAGCGGTTCCCCATTACAGCTTATAGGAAAGTCATTCTTGTATCTTCCTTTGTCTCACAGTAACACAGTCATGAATGCCGAATTTTCATTAGTGTTGTCGTCAAACCTTATGTGGTTTTTCATAGCCCTCCTGCTCTCTCTTAAAGCAGTGTTTTGAAGCGATTTCTCTGCACTCTCCAATCACAGTTTCACTGTGTTTTAAGATGGGTGAGTTTTCCTTGAGGAAAGTAATATCTTCTCTCTAGAATGCTCTTATTTAGTTAGTATTTCTCACACCAGAAGACACCTATGGGTAAGTTTTGTCAAAACGAGTAAGGAACTTACAGGAGCTTTCCGTTTCCTCAAACAGCGTCTCCTCATTACAGTCTATAGGAAAGTCATTCTTGTATCTTGCATTGTCTCAAAGTTACAGTCATGAATGCAGCCTTTTCATTAGTGCTGTCTTCTAACCTCATGTGGTTTTTCATAGCGCTCCTGCTCTCTCTTTAAATAGTATTTTCAAGAGATTTCTCTGTACTCTTTAAACACAGTTTTACAGTGTTTTTCAGATTGGTGAGTTTTACTTGAGGAAAGTAACAGCTTCACTGTAAAATCCTCTAATTTAGTTAGTATTTCTCAAATGACAAGTCACCTATTGATAAGTTTGGTCAAAAGGAGTAAGGAACTTACAGGAGCTTCCCGTTTCCTCAAACAGCATCTCCTCATTACAGTCTATACGAAAGTCATTCTTGTATCCTGCATTGTCTCACAGTAAAACAGTCATGAATGCAGCATTTCATTAATGCTGTCTTCTAATCTTATGTAGTTTTTCATAGCACTCCTGATCTCAGTTTACACAGTGTTTTCAAGAGATTTCTCTGTACTCTCCAATCACAGTTTCACTGTGTTTTTCAGATTGTTGAGTTTTCCTTGAGGAAAGTTATAGCTTCGATCCCGAATGCTCTTATTTAGGTAGTATTTCTCACACCACAAGACACCTTTTGGTAAGTTTGGTCAAAACTAGTAAGGAACTTACAGGATGTTCCTGTTTCCTCAAACAGTGGTTCCTGATTACAGCCAATAGGAAAGTCATTCTCGTGTCTTGCATTGTCTCACAGTAACACAGTCATGAATGCAGCATTTCCATTAATGCTCTGTTCTTACCTCATGTAGTTTTTCATTGTTCTCCTGCTCTCCGTTTACACAGTGTTTTCAAGAGGTTTCTCTGCACTCTCCAATCACAGTTTCACAGTGTTTTACAGATTCGATTGTTTTCCTTCAAGAAAGTATTAGCTTCGCTCTAGAGTGCTCTTATTTAGTTAGTATTTCTCAAACAGCAGTCACCTATTGATAAGTTTGGTCAAAACGAGTAAGGTAATTTCAGGAGTTTCCCGTTTCCTCAAAAAACGGTTCCCATTAAAGCTTATAATAAAGTCATTCTTGTATCTTGCTTTGTCTCACAGCAACACAGTCATGAAAGAAGCATTTTCATTAATGCTGTCTTCTAACCTTATGTGGTTTTTCATAGCACCCTGCTCTCTCTTTACAAAGTGTTTTCAAGAGATTTCTCTGTACTCTCCAAACATAGTTCCACTGTGTTTTTCAGATTGGTCAGTTTATCTTGAGAAATGTTGTAGCTTCGCTCCTGAATGCTCTTAATTAGGTAGTATTTCTCACACTACAAGACACCTATCGATAAATTTGGTCAAAAAGAGTAAGAAACTTACAGAATTTTCCTGTTTCCTCAAACAGCGGATCCCCTTACAGCTTATAGGAAAGTCATTCTTGTATCATGCTTTGTCTCACAGCAACACAGTCATGAATGCAGCATTTTCATAAGTGCTGTCTTCTAACCTTATGTGATTTTTCATAGCGCTCCTGCTCTCCCTTTATACAGTGTTTTCAAAAGATTTCTCTGCACTATCTAATCACAGTTTCACTGTGTTAGTCAGATTGGTGAGTTTTCCTTGAGGAAAGTTATAGCTTCGCTCCAGAATGCTTTTATTTAGGTAGTATTTCTCACACCACAAGACACCTAATGATAAGTTTGGTCAAAACGAGTAAGGAACTTACAGGAGTTTCCTGTTTCCTCAAACAACGGTTCCCTCTTACAGCTTAAAGGAAAGTCATTCTTGTATCTTGCTTTATCTCACAGCAACACAGTCCTGAATGCAGCATTTTCATTAATGCTGTCTTCTAACCTTATGTGGTTTTTCACAGCGCTCCTGCTCTCTGTTTACACAGTGATTTCAAGAGATATCTCTGCACTCTAAAATCAAAGTTTCACAGTGTTTACAGATTATACTCTTTTCCTTCCAGAAAGTAATACCTTCGCTCTAGAGTCCTCTCATTTAGTTAGTATTTCTCAAACCACAAGTCACCCATTGATAAGTTTGCTCAAAATAAGTAAGAAACTTACAGGAGTTTTCTGTTTCGTCAAATAGCAGTTCCCCGTTACACTTTTAGGAAAGTCATTGTTATATCTTGCCAGCATTAATCAAAAGGCTGCATTCATGTTTGTCTTCCAGTAACACAGTGATGAATGCAGCCTTTTCATTAATGCTGTCTTCTAACCTTACGTGGTTTTCCATCGCGCTCCTGCTCTCTCTTTACACAGTGTTTCCAAGAGATTTCTAGGCTCTCTCCAATCACTGTTTCACTGTGTTTATCAGATTGGTGTGTTTTCCTTGAGGAAACTAATAACTTCGCTCTAGAATGCTCTTATTTAGTTAGTATTTCTCACATCACAAAACACCTATTGATAATTTTGATCAAAACGAATAAGGAACTTACAGGAGTTTCCTATATGCTCAAACAATGGTTCCCCGTTACAGCTTATAGGAAATTCTTTCTTGTGTCTTGCTTTGTCTCCCAGTAACACAGTCATGAAAGCAGCCTTTTCATTAATGCTATCATCTAACCTTATGTGGCTTTTCATAGTGCTCCTGCTCTCTCTTTCCAGAGTGTTTTCAAGAGATTTCTCCACACTGTCCAATCACAGTTTCACTGTGTTTTTCAGATTGCTGAGTTTTCCTTGAAGAAAGTAATAGCTTCACTCTAGAATGCACTTATTTAGTTAGCATTTCTCACACCACAAGACACTTTGATAAGTTTGTTCAAAATGAGTAAGGAACTTACAGGAGTTTCTTGTATCTTGTTTTGTCTCCCAGTAACAGTCATGAATGCAGCCTTTTTATCAATGCTGTCTTCTAACATTATGTGGCTTTTCATAGCCCTCCTGCTCTCTCTTTACACAGTGTATCCAAGAGATTTCTCTGCATTTTCCAATCACACTTTCACTGTTTTTCAGATAGTTGAGTTTTCCTTGAGGCACGTAATAGCTTCGCTCAAGAATTCTCTTATTTATTTAGTATTTATCATACCACAAGACACCTATTTATATGTTTGGTGAAAACAAGTGAAGTACATACAGGAGTTTCCTATATCCTCAAACTGCGGTTCCCTGTTACAGCTTTTGGGAAAGTCATTCTAGTATCTTGCTTTGTCTCACAGTAAAACAGTCATAAATGTAGTATTTCATTAATGCTGTCTTCTAACCTTATGTGGTTTTTCATAGCGCTCCTGCTCTCTCTTTACACAGTGTTTCCAAGTGATTTCTCTGCACTCTCCAATCACAATTTGACTGTTTTTTATCATATTGGTGAGTTTTCCTTGGGGAAAGTAATAACGTCACTCTAGAACGCTCGTATTTAGCTAGTATTTCTCACACCACAAGACACCTATTGATAAGTTTGGTGAAAATGAGTAAGGAACTTACAGGAGTTTCCTGTATCCTCAAACAGCGGTTCCCCGTTACAGATTATGTGAAAATCATTCTTGTATCTTGCTTTGTCACCCAGTATCACAGTCATGAAAGCAGTCTTTTCATTAATGCTGTCTTCTAACCTTATGTGTCTTTTCATAGCGCTCCTGCTCTCTCTTTACACAGTGTCTTCAAGAGTTTTCTCTGCACTCTCCAATCACAGTTTCACTGTTTTTTTCAGATTGGTGAGTTTTCCTTGAGGAAAGTAGTAGCTACTCTCTAGTATGCTCTTATTTATTTAGTATATATCACACCACAAGACACCTATTGATATGTTTGGTGAAAACAAGTAAGGTACTTACTGGAGTTTCCTATATCCTCAAATCGCGGTTCCCTGTTAGAGCTCATAGGAAAATCATTCTTGTATCTTGCTTTGTCTCCCAGAGACACATTCATGAATACAGCATTTTTATTAATGCTGTCTTCAAAACTTATGTGATGTTTCATAGCGCTCCTGCTCTCATTTTACACAGTGTTTTCAAAACATATCTCTACACTGTGCAATGACTGATTCACTGTGTTTTTCAGATTGGTGAATTTTCCTTGAAGAAAGTAATAGCGTCGCTCTAGAATGCTCTTATTTAGTTAGTATTGCTCACACCACAAGACACCTATTGGTAAGTTTGGTGGAAACAAGTAAGGTACTTACAGGTGTTTCCTCTATCCTCAAACCGCAGTTCCCCATTACAGCTTATAGGAAAATCATTCTTGTATATTGCTTTGTCTCCCAGAGACATAGTCCTGAATGGAGCATTTTCATTAATGTTGTCTTCTAACCTTATGTGGTTTTTCATAGCGCACCTGCTCTCTCTTTAAACAGTGTTTTTAAGAGATATCTCTGCTCTCTCTAATCACAGTTTCAGTGTGTTTTTCAGATTGGTGAGTTTTCCTTGGGGAAAGTAATAGCTTCGCTCTAGAATGCTCTTCTTTTATTAACATTTCTGACACCACAAGACACCTATTGATAAGTTTGGTCAAAATGAGGAAGGGAATTACATGAGTGTCCTATATACTCAAACAGCGGTTTCCCGTTGCAGCTTATAGGAAAGTCATTCTTGTATCTTGTTTGTCTGAGAGTCACACAGTCATGAGTGCAGCATTTCCATTAATGCTCTGTTCTAACCCTATGTGGTTTTTCATATCGCTCCTGCTCTCTCTGTACACAGTGTTTTCAAGAGATTTCTGTGCACTCTTCAATCGCAGTTTCACTGTGTTTTTCAGATTGGTGAGTTTTCCTTCAGGAAAGTAAAAGCTTCCCTCTAGAATGCTCTTATTTAGTTAGTATTTCTCAGTCCACAAGAAACCTTTTGGTAAGTTTGTTCAAAACGAGTAAGGAACTTACAGGAGTTTCCTATATCCTCAAACAGAGGTTCCCCGTTAGAGCTTATAGGAAAGTCATTCTTGTATCTTGCTTTGTCTGCCAGTAACACAGTCATGAATGTAGCATTTTCATTAAGGCTCTGTTCTAACCTTATGTGGTTTTTCATATCATTCCTGCTCTCTCTTTACACAGTGTTTTCAAGAGATTTCTGTGCACTCTGCAATCGCAGTTTCACTGTGTTTTTCAGATTAGTGCGTTTTCCTTGAGGAAAGTGATAGCTTCGCTCTAGAATGCTCTTATTTAGTTAGTATTTCTCAGTCCACAAGTCACCTACTGATAAGTTTGGTGAAAACCAGTAAGGAACATACAGGAGTTTCCTATATCCTCAAACAGCGGTTCCCCGTTACAGCTTATAAGAAAGTAATTCTTGTATCTTGCTTTGTCTGCCAGTCACACAGTCATGAATACAGCATTTTCATTAAGGCTCTGTTCTAACCTTATGTGGTTTATCATATCGTTCCTGCTCTCTCATTACACAGTGTTTTCAAGAGATTTCTCTGCACTCTGCAATTGAAGTTTCACTGTGTTTTTCAGATTGGTGAGTTTTCCTAGAAGAAAGAAATAGCTTCACTCTAGAATGCTATTGATCAATTAGAATTTCCCGGACCACAAGACACCTTTTGGTAAGTTTGGTGAAAACGTGTAAGTAACTAACAGGAGTTTCCTATATTCTCAAACAGAGGTTCCCCGTTACAGCTTATCGGAAAGTCATTCTTGTAACTTGATTTGTCTCCCAGTAACACAGTCATGAATTCAGCATTTTCATTAGTGCTCTGTTCTAAGCGTATGTGGTTTTTCATATCGCTTCTGCCCTCTCTTTACACAGTGTTTTCAAGAGATTTCTCTGCACTCTGCAATTGAAATTTCACTGTGTTTTTCAGATTGGTGAGTTTTCCTAGAAGAAAGTAATAGCTTCGCTCTACAATGCTCTTGTTCAATTAGTATTTACCAGACCACAAAACAACTTTTGGTAAGTTTTTCAAAATGAGTAAGGAACTTACAGGAGTTTCCTACATCCTCAAATAGCGATTCCCCTTTACATTTTAAAGGAATTTCATTCTTGTATCTTGCTTTGTCTGCCAGTAACACAGGCATAAATGCAGCATTTTCATTAATGCTCTGTCCTAAACCTATGTGGTTTTTCATATTGCTCCTGGTCTGTCTTTACACAGTGTTTTCAATAGATTTCTGTGCACTCTGCAATCGCAGTTTCACTGTGTTTTTCAGATTGGTGAGTTTTCCTTGAGGAAAGTAATAGATTCGCTCCAGATTGCTCTTATTTAGTTAGTATTTCTCAGACCACAAAAAAACTTTTCGTAAGTTTGGTCAAAACGAGTAAGGAACTTACAGGAGATTCCTATATCCTCAAACAGAGGTTCCCCATTACAGCTTAAAGGAAAGTCATTCTTGTATCTTGGTTTGTCTGCCAGTCACACAGTCATGTATGCAGCATTTTCATTAGTCCTCTGTTATAACACTATGTGGTTTTTCATATCGCTCCTGCTCTTTATTTACCCGGTGTTTCAAGAGATTACTCTGCACTCTGCAATCACAGTTTCATTGTGTTTTTCAGATTGGTGAGTTTTCCTAGAAGACAGTAATAGCTTCACTCTAGAAGGCTCTTGTTCAGTTAGTATTTCCCAGACAACAAGACACCTTTTAGTAAGCTTTTGCAAAACGAGCACGGAACTTACAAGAGTTTTCTATATCCTCAAACAGAGGTTCCCCGTTAGAGCTTATAGGAAATTCATTCTTGTATCTTGCTTTCTCTGCCAGTCACACAGTCATGAATGCAGCATTTTCATTAGTGGTCTATTCAAACCCTGTGTGGTTTTTCATATCGCTCCTGCTCTCTCTTTACACAGTGTTTTCAAGAGATTTCTCTGCACTCTGCAATCACAGTTTCACTGTGTTTTTCAGATTGGTGAGTTTTCCTAGAAGAAAGTAATAGCTTCACTCTAGAATGTTCTTGTTCAATTAGAATTTCCCAGACCACAAGACACCTTTTGGTAACTTTGGTGAAAACGTGTAAGTAACTAACAGGAGTTTCCTATATCCTCAAACAGAGGTTGCCCGTTACAGCTTATAGGAAATTCATTCTTGTATCTGCTTTGTCTGCCAGTCACACAGTCATGAATGCAGCATTTTCATTCGTGCTCTGTTCTAACCCTATGTGGTTTCTCATATCGCTTCTGCTCTCTCTTTACACAGTGTTTTCAAGAGATTTCTCTGCACTCTGCAATTACAGTTTCACTATGTTTTTCAGTTTGGTGAGCTTTCCTTGAGGAAAGCAATAGCTTCGCTCTAGAGTGCTCTTATTTAGTTAGTATTTCTCAGACCTCAAGACACCTATTGGTAAGTTTGGTCAAAACCAGTAAGGATCTTACAGTAATTTCCTATATCCGCAAACAGCGGTTCCCCGTTACAGTTTATAGGAAAGTCATTCTTGTATCTTGCTTTTTCTGCCAGGACCACAGTCTTGAATGCAGCATTTTCATTAATGCACTGTTCTAACCTTATGTGGTTTTTCATATCGTTCCTGCTCTCTCTTTACACAGTGTTTTCAAGAGATTTCTCTGCGCTCTGCAATCAGAGTTTCACTGTGTTTTTCAGATTGGTGAATTTTCCTAGAACAAAGAAATAGCTTCACTCTAGAATACTCTTGTTCAATTAGAATTTCCCAGACCACAAGACACCTTTTGGTAAGTTTGGTGAATACGTGTAAGTAACTAACAGGAGTTTCCTATATCCTCAAACAGAGATTCCCCGTTACAGCTTATAGGAAAGTCATTCTTGTATCTTGCTTTCTCTCCCAGTAACACAGTCATGCATGCAGCATTTTCATTCGTGCTCTGTTCTAACCCTATGTGGTTTTTCATATCGCTTCTGCTCTCTCTTTACACAGTGTTTTCAAGAGATTTCTCTGCACTCTGCAATTGAAGTTTCACTGTGTTTTTCAGATTGGTGAGTTTTCCTTGAGGAAAATGATAGCTTCGCTCTAGAATGCTCTTATTTAGTTAGTATTTCTCAGACCACAACAAACGTGTTGGTAAGTTTGGTCAAAACGAGTCAGGAACTTAGAGGAGTTTCCTATATCCTCAAACAGAGATTCCCCGTTGCAGATTAAAGGAACGTCATTCTTCTATCTTGCTTTGTCTGCAAGTAACACAGTCATGAATGCAGCTTATTCATTAATGCTGTGTTCTAACCTTACGTAGTTTTTCACATTGCTCATGCTCTCTCTTTACACAGTGTTTTCAAGAGATTTCTCTGAAATCTGCAGTCACAATTTCACTGTGTTTTTGAGATTTGTGAGTTTTCCTAGAAGAAAGTAATAGCTTGAATCTAGAATGCTCTTGTTCAGATAGTATTTGCCAGACCACAAAACAACTTTTGGTAAGTTTGGTCAAAAGGAGTAAGCAACATTCAGGAGTTTCCTATATCCTCAAACAACAGTTCCCCGTTACAGGTTATAGGATAGTCATTCTTGTATCTTGCTTTGTCTGCCAGTAACACAGTCATTAATGCAGCATTTTCATTAATGCTCTGTTCTATCGGTATGTGGTTTTTCATATCGCTCCTGCTCTCTCTTTACACAGTGTTTTCAAGAGATTTCTCTGCACTCTGCAATCACAGTTTCACTGTGTTTTTCAGATTGGTGAGTTTTCCTTGAGGAAAGTAATAGCTATGCTCTAGAATGCTCTTATTTAGTTAGTATTTCTCAGATCACAAGAAACCTGTTGGTAAGTTTGGTCAAAACGTGTAAGGAACTTAGAGTAGTTTCCTATATCCTCAAACAGAGGTTCCCCGTTACAGATTAAAGGAAATTCATTCTTCTATCTTGTTTTGTCTGCAAGTAACACAGTCATGAATGCAGCATATTCATTAATGCTCTGTTCTAACCTTACGTTGTTTTTCATATCGCTCCTTCTCTCTCTTTACACAGTGTTTTCAAGAGATTTCTCTGCAATCTGCAGTCATAATTTCACTGTGTTTTTCTGATTGGTGCGTTTTCCTTGAGGAAAGTAATAGCTTCGCTCTAGAATGCTTTTATTTATTTAGTATTTCTCAGACCACAAAACAACTTTTTGTAAGTTTGGTCAAAACGTGTAAGGAACTTAGAGGAGTTTCCTATATCCTCAAACAGAGGTTCCCCGTTACAGATTAAAGGAAAGTCATTCTTCTATCTTGCTTTGTCTGCCAGTAACACAGTCATGAATGCAGCATTTTCATTAGTGCTCTGTTCTAACCCTATGTGGTTTTCCATATCGCTCCTACTCTCTCTTTACACAGTGTTTTCAAGAGATTTCTCTGCAATCTGCAATCGCAGTTTCACTGTGTTTTTCAGATTGGTGAGTTTTCCCAGAAGAAAGTAATAGCTTCACTCTAGAATGCTCTTGTTCAGTAAGTATTTGCCAGACCATAATACAACTTTTGGTAAGTTTGGTTAAAACGAGTAAGCAATGTATAGGAGTTTCCTATATCCTCAAACAGAGGTTCCGGGTTACAGATTAGAGGAAAGTCATTCTTGTATCTTGCTTTGTCTGCCAATAACACAGTCATGAATGCAGCATTTTCATTAATGCTCTGTTCTCTCGTTATGTGGGTTTTCATATCGCTCCTGCTCTCTCTTTACACAGTGTTTTCTAGAGATTTCTGTGCACTCTTTCATCGCAGATTCACTGTGTTTTTCAGATTCGTGAGTTTTCCTTGAGGAAAGTTATAGCTTCGCTCTAGAATGCTCTTATTTAGTTAGTATTTCTCAGACCACAAGAAACCTTTTGATAAGTTTGGTGAAAACGAGTAAGGAACTTACAGGGTTTCCTACATCCTCAAACAGAGGTTCCCGGTTACAGATCAAAGGAAAGTCATTCTTGTATCTTGCTTTGTCTGCCAGTAACACAGTCATGAATGCAGCATTTTCATTAATGCTCTGTTCTATCGTTATGTGGGTTTTCATATCGCTCCTGCTCTCTCTTTACACAGTGTTTTCTAGAGATTTCTGTGCACTCTTTGATCGCAGATTCACTGTGTTTTTCAGATACTTGAGTTTTCCTCGAGGAAAGTTATAGCTTCGCTCTAGAATGCTCTTATTTAGTTAGTATTTCTCAGACCACAAGAAACCTTTTGGTAAGTTTGGTGAAAACGAGTAAGGAACTTACAGGAGTGTCTTATATCCTCAAACAGAGGTTCCCCATTACAGCTTAAAGGAAAGTCATTCTTGTATCTTGCTTTCTCTGCCAGTCACACTGTCATGAATGCAGCATTTTCATTAGTCCTCTGTTATAACACTATGTGATTTTTCATATCGCTCCTGCTCTTTTTTTACACGGTGTTTCAAGAGATTACTCTGCACTCTGCAATCACAGTTTCATTGTGTTTTTCAGATTGGTGAGTTTTCCTAGAAGACAGTAATAGCTTCACTCTAGAAGGCTCTTGTTCAGTTAGTATTTCCCAGACAACAAGACACCTTTTAGTAAGCTTTTTCAAAACGAGTACGGAACTTACAAGAGTTTCCTATATCCTAAAACAGAGGTTCCCCGTTAGAGCTTATAGGAAAGTCATTCTTGTATCTTGCTTTCTCTGCCAGTCACACAGTCATGAATGCAGCATTTTCATTAGTGCTCTGTTCTAACCCTATGTGGTTTTTCATGTTGCTCCTGCTCTTTCTTTACACAGTTTTTTCAAGAGATTTCTGTGAACTCTGCAATCACAGTTTCACTGTGTTTCTCAGATTGGTGAGTTTTCCTTGAAGAAAGTAATAGCTTCACTCTAGAATGTTCTTGTTCAATTAGAATTTCCCAGACCACAAGACACCTTTTAGTAAGTTTGGTGAAAACGTGTAAGTAACTAACAGGAGTTTCCTATATCCTCAAATAGAGGTTCCCCGTTACAGGTTCTAGGAAAGTCATTCTTGTGTCTTGGTTTGTCTGCCAGTCACACAGTCATTAATGCAGCATTTTCATTCGTGCTTTGTTCTAACCATTTGTGGTTTTTCATAGAGGTCCTGCTCTCTCTTTACACAGTTTTTTCAAGATATTTCTCTGCACTCTGCAATCAGAGTTTCACTGTGTTTTTCAGATTGGTGAGTTTTCCTAGAATAAAGTAATAGCTTCACACTAGAATGCTCTTGTTCATGTAGTATTTCCCAGTCCACACGACACATTTTGGTAAATTTGATGAAAACGAGGAAGAAACTTACAGTAGTTTCCTATAACCTCAAACAGAGGTTCCCCGTTATAGCTTATCGGAAAGTCATTACTGTATCTTGCTTTTTCTGCCAGTCACACAGTCATGAATGCAGCATTTTCATTAGTGCTCTGTTCTAACCCTATGTGGTTTTTCATATCGCTCCTACTCTCTCTTTACACAGTGTTTTCAAGAGATTTCTCTGCACTCTGCAATTGAAGTTTCACTGTGTTTTTCAGATTGGTGAGCTTTCCTTGAGGAAAGTAATAGCTTCGCTCTAGAATGCTCTTATTTAGTTAGTATTTCTGAGACCACAAGACACCTATTGGTCCTTTAGCTCAAAACCAGTAAGGAACTTACAGTATTTTCGTATATCCTCATACAGCGGTTCCCCGTTACAGCTCATGGGAAAGTCATTCTTGTATCTTGGTTTGTCTCCCAGGAACACAGCCATGAATGCAGCATTTTCATTAAGGTTCTGTTCTATCGTTATGTGGGTTTCCATATCGCTCCTGCTCTCTCTTTACACAGTGTTTTCAAGAGATTTTTCTGCACTCTGCAATCACAGTTTCAATGTGTTTTTCCGATTCGTGAGTTTTCCTAGAAGAAAGTTATAGCTTCACTCTAGAATGTTCTTTTTCGGTTAGTATTTCCCAGACCACAAGACACCTTTGGGTAAGTTTGTTCAAAGTGTGTAAGGAACTTACAGTAGTTTCCTATATCCTCAAATGAGCTTCCCCGTTACAGCTTATAGGAAAGTCATTCTTGTATCTTGCTTTGTCTGCCACTAACACAGTCATGAATGCAGCATTTTCATTAGTGCTCTGTTCTAACCCTATGTGGTTTTTCATATCGCTCCTGCTGTCTCTTTGCACAGTGTTTTCAAGAGATTTCTGTGCACTCTGTAATCAGAGTTTCACTGTGTTTTTCAGATTGGTGAGTTTTGCTAGAAGAAAGTAATAGCTTCACGTTAGAATGGTCTTGTCCAGTTAGTATTTCCCAGACCAAAAGACACCTTTTGGTAAGCTTGGTCAAAACGAGTAAGGAACTTACAGGAGTTTCCTATATCCTCAAACAATGGTTCCCCATTACATCTTATAGGAAAATCATTCTTGTATCTTGCTTTGTCTTCCGGTCACACAGTCATGAATGCAGCATTTTCATTAGTGCTCTGTTCTAACCCTATGTGGTTTTTCATATCGTTCCTACTCTCTCTTTACAACATGTTTTCAAGAGATTTCTCTGCACTGTGCAATCACTGTTTCACTGTGTTTTTCAGATTGGTGAGTTTTCCTAGAAGAAAATAATAGATTCACTCTAGAATGCTCTTGTTTCGTTAGTGTTTCCAGACCACAAGACACCTATTGGTAAGTTTGGTCGAAACGAGTAAGGAACTTACAGGAGTTTCCTATATCCTCAAACAGCGTTTCTCCGTTACAGATTAGAGGAAAGTCATTCTTGTATCTTGCTTTGTCTGCCAGTCACACAGTCATGAATGCAGCTTTTTCATTAGTGCTCTGTTATAACCCTATGTGGTTTTTCATATCGCTCCTGCTCTCTCTTTACACAGTGTTTTCAAGAGATTTCTGTGCACTCTGCAATCGCAGTTTCACTGTGTTTTTCAGATTGGTGAGTTTTCCTTGTGGAAATAATAGATTCGCTCCAGAATGCTCTTATTTAGTTAGTATTTCTCAGACCACAAGAAAACTTTTGGTAAGTTTGGTCAAAACGAGTAAGGAACTTACAGGAGATTCCTATATCCTCAAACAGCGGTTCCCCGTTAAGCCTTAAAGGAAAGTCATTCTTGTATCTTGATTTGTCTGCCAGTCACACAGTCATGAATGCAGCATTTTCATTATTCCTCTGTTATAACACTATGTGGTTTTTCGTATCGCTCCTGCTCTTTCTTTACACGGTGTTTCAAGTGATTTCTCTGCACTCTGCAATCACAGTTTCACTGTGTTTTTCAGATTGGTGAGTTTTCCTAGAAGACAGTAATAGCTTCACTCTAGAAGGCTCTTGTTCAGTTAGTATTTCCCAGACAAGAAGACAACTTTTAGTAAGCTTTTTCAAAACGAGTATGGAACTTACAAGAGTTTCCTATATCCTCAAACAGAGGTTCCCCGTTAGAGCTCATAGGAAAGTCATTCTTGTATCTTGCTTTGTCTGCCAGTCACACAGTCATGAATGCAGCATTTTCATTAGTGCTCGGTTCTAACCCTATCTGGTTTTTCATATCGCTCCTACTCTCTCTTTACAAGCTGTTTTCAAGAGATTTCTCTGCACTCTGCAATTAGAGTTTCACTGTGTTTTTCAGTTTGGTGGGCTTTCCTTGAGGAAAGTAATAGCTTCGCTCTAGAATGCTCTTATTTAGTTAGTATTTCTCAGACCACAAGACACCTATTGTTAAGTTTGGTCAAAACCAGTAAGAAACTTACAGTAATTTCCTATATCCTCAAACAGCGGTTCCCTGTTACAGCTTATAGGAAAGTCATTCTCGTATCTTGCTTTTTCTGCCAGGAACACAGTCATGAATGCACCATTTTCATTAAGGCACTGTTCTAACCTTATGTGGTTTTTCATATCATTCCTGCTCTCTGTTTACACAATGTTTTCAAGAGATTTCTGTGCACTCTGTAATCAGAGTTTCACTGTGTTTTTCAGATTGGTGAGTTTTCCTAGAAGAAAGAAATAGCTTCACACTAGAATGCTCTTGTTCAATTAGAATTTCCCAGACCACAAGACACCTTTTGGTAAGTTTCGTGAAAACGTGTAAGTAAATCACAGGAGTTTCCTATATCCTCAAACAGAGGTTCCCCATTACAGCTCATACGTAAGTCATTCTTGTATCTTGCTTTCTCTGCCAGTCACACAGTCATGAATGCAGCATTTTCATTCATGCTCTGTTCTAACCCTATGTGGTTTTTCATATCGCTCCTACTCTCTCTTTACAAGCTGTTTTCAAGAGATTTCTCTGCACTCTGCAATCACAGTTTCACTGTGTTTTTCAGATTTGTGAGTTTTCCTAGAAGAAAGTAATAGCTTCACTCTAGAATGTTCTTTTTCAGTTAGTATTTCCCAGACCACAAGACAACTTTTTGTAAGTTTGTTCAAAGCGTGTAAGGAACTTACAGGAGTTTCCTATATCCTCAAACAGCGGTTCCCCATTACAGATTAGAGGAAAGTCATTCTTGTATCTTGCTTTGCCTGCCAGTCACACAGTCATGAATGCAGCATTTTCATTAGTGCTCTTTTCTAACCCGATGTGGTTTTTCATATCGCTCCTACTCTCTCTTTACACAGTGTTTTCAATAGATTTCTCTGCACTCTGCAATTGAATTTCACTGTGTTTTTCAGATTGGTGAGCTTTCCTTGAGGAAAGTAATAGCTTCGCTTTAGAATGATCTAATTTAGTTAGTATTTCCCAGACCACAAGACTCCTATTGGTACGTTTGGTCTAAATGAGTAAGGAACTTACAGGAGTTTCCTATATACTCAAACAGCTGTTCCCCGTTACAGGTTATAGGAAAGTCATTCTTGTATCTTGATTTGTGTGCCAGTCACACAGTCATGAATGCAGCATTTCCATTAATGCTCTGTTCTAACCCAATGTGGCTTTTTATGTCGCTCCTGCTCTCTCTTTACACAGTGTTTTCAAGAGATTTCTGTGCACTCTGCAATCGCAGTTTCACTGTGTTTTCCAGATTGCTGAGTTATCCTTGAGGAAAGTAACAGCTTCGCTCTAGAATGCTCTTATTTAGTTAGTATTTCTCAGAGCATAAGAAAACTTTTGGTAAGTTTATTCAAAACTTGTAAGGAACTTACAGGAGATTCCTATATCTTCAAACAGCGGTTCCCCGTTACTGCTTTAAGGAAAATCATTCTTGTATCTTGCTTTGTCTGCCAGTCACACAATCATGAATGCAGCATTTTCATTAGTCCTCTGTTATAACCCTATGTGGTTTTTCATATCGCTCCTGCTCTTTCTTTACACGGTGTTTCAAGAGATTTCTCTGCACTCTGCAATCACAGTTTCACTGTGTTTTTCAGATTCGTGAGTTTTCCCAGAAGAAAGTAATAGCTTCACTCTAGAAGGCTCTTGTTCAGTTAGTATTTACCAGACAACAAGACATCTTTTAGTAAGCTTTTTCAAAACGAGTACGGAACTTACAAGAATTTCCTATATCTCCAACAGAGGTTCCCCGTTAGTGCTTATAGGAAATTCATTCTAGTATCTTGCTTTGCCTGCCAGTCACACAGTCATGAATGCAGCATTTTCATTAGTGCTCTGTTCCATCCCTATATGGTTTTTCATATCCCTCCTACTCTCTCTTTACACAGTGTTTTCAAGAGATTTCTCTGCACTCTGCAATTAGAGTTTCACTGTGTTTTTCAGATTGGTGAGCTTTCCTTGAGGAAAGTAATAGCTTCGCTCTAGAAGGCTCTTCTTTAGTTAGTATTTCTCAGACCAAAAGACACCTATTGGTAAGTTTGGTCAAAACCAGTAAGGAACTTATAGTAATTTCCTATATCCTCAAAGAGCGGTTCCCCGTTACAGCTTATATTGAAGTCATTCTTGTATCTTGCTTTGTCTCCCAAGAACACAGTCTTGAATGCAGCATTTTCATTAAGGCACTGTTCTAACCTTCTAACCTTATGTGGTTTTTCATATCGTTCCTGCTCTCTCTTTGCACAGTGCTTTCAAGAGATTTCTCTGCACTCTGCAATCACAGTTTCACTGTGTTTTTCAGATTTGTGAGATTTCCTGGAAGAAAGAAATAGCTTCACTCTAGAATGCTCTTGTTCAATTAGAATTTCCCAGACCACAAGACAACTTTTGGTAAGTTTGGTGAAAACGTGTAAGTAACTAACAGGTGTTTCCTATATCCTCAAACAGAGGTTCCCCGTTGCAGCTTATAGGAAAGTCATTCTTGTATCTTGCTTTGTCTGTCAGTCACACAGTCATGAATGCAGCATTTTTATTAGTGCTCTGTTCTAACCCTATGTGGTTTTTCATATCGCTCCTGCTCTCTCTTTACACAGTGTTTTCAAGAGATTTTCTGCACTCTGCAATCACAGTTTCACTGTGTTTTTCTGATTCGTGAGTTTTTCTAGAAGAAAGTAATAGCTTCACTCTAGAATGTTCTTTTTCAGTTAGTATTTTCAGACCACAAGACACCTTTGGGTAAGTTTGTTCAAAGTGTGTAAGGAACTTACAGTAGTTTCCTATATCATCAAATGAGGTTCCCCGTTACAGCTTATAGGAAAGTCATTCTTGTATCTTGCTTTGTCCGCCAGTCACACAGTCAGGAATGCAGCATTTTCATTAGTGCTCTTTTCTAACCCTATGTCGTGTTTCATATCGCTCCTGCTCTCTCTTTACACAGTGTTTTCAAGAGATTTCTGTGCACTCTGCAATCCGAGTTTCACTGTGTTTTTCAGATTGGTGAGTTTTACTAGAAGAAAGTAATACCTTCACATTAGAATGGTCTTGTTCAGTTAGTATTTCCCAGAACAAAAGACACCTTTTGGTAAGCGTGGTCAAAACGAGTAAGGAACTTACAGGAGTTTCCTATATCCTCAAACAACGGTTCCCCGTTACATCTTATAGGAAAATCATTCTTGTATCTTGCTTTGTCTTCCAGTCACACAGTCATGAATGCAGCATTTTCATTAGTGCTCTGTTCTAACCCTATGTGGTTTTTCATATCGTTCCTACTCTCTCTTTACACAGTGTTTTCAAGAGATTTGTCTGCACTCTGCAATCACTGTTTCACTGTGTTTTTCAGATTGGTGAGTTTTCCTAGAAGAAAATAATAGATTCACTCTAGAATGCTCTTGTTTCCTTAGTATTTCCCAGACCACAAGACACCTATTGGTAAGTTTGGTCGAAACGAGTAAGGAACTTACAGGAGTTTCCTATATCCTCAAACAGCGGTTCCCCGTTACAGATTAGAGGAAATTCATTCTTGTATCTTGCTTTGTCTGCCAGTAACACAGTCATGAATGCAGCTTTTTCATTAGTCCTCTGTTATAACCCTATGTGGTTTTTCATATCGCTCCTGCTCTCTCTTTACACAGTGTTTTCAAGAGATTTCTGTGCACTCTGCAATCGCAGTTTCACGGTGTTTCTCAGATTGGTGAGTTTTCCTTGAGGAAAGTAATAGATTCGCTCCAGAATGCTCTTATTTAGTTAGTATTTCTCAGACCACAAGAAAACTTTTGGTATGTTTGGTCAAAACGAGTAAGGAACTTACAGTAGATTCCTATAACCTCAAACAGCGGTTCCCCGTTAAAGCTTAAAGGAAAGTCATTCTTGTATCTTGCTTTGTCTGCCAGTCACACAGTCATGAATGGAGCATTTTCATTAGTCCTCTGTTATAACACTATGTGGTTTTTCGTATCGCTCTTGCTCTTTCTTTACACGGTGTTTCAAGAGATTTCTCTGCACTCTGCAATCACAGTTTCACTGTGTTTTTCAGATTGGTGAGTTTTCCTAGAAGACAGTAATAGCTTCACTCTAGAAGGCTCATGTTCAGTTAGTATTTCCCAGACAACAAGACAACTTTTAGTAAGCTTTTTCAAAACGAGTACGGAACTTACAAGAGTTTCCTATATCCTCAAACAGAGGTTCCCCGATAGAGCTCATAGGAAAGTCATTCTTGTATCTTGCTTTGTCTGCCAGTCACACAGTCATGAATGCAGCATTTTCATTAGTGCTCGGTTCTAACCCTATCTGGTTTTTCATATCGCTCCTACTCTCTCTTTACAAGCTGTTTTCAAGAGATTTCTCTGCACTCTGCAATGCCAATTTCACTGTGTTTTTCAGATTCGTGTGTTTTCCTTGAGGAAAATATTAGCTTCGCTCTAGGATGCTCTTAATCAGATAGTATTTATCAGACCACAAGATACCTACTGATAAGTTTGGTCAAAAGGTGTTAGGACCTTACAGGTGTTTCCTATATCCTCACTCAGCTGTTCCCCGTTACAGCTTTAGGAAAGTCATTCTTGTATCTTGCTTTGTCTGCCAGAACCACAGTCATGAAAGCAGCATTTTCATTAATGCTCTGTTCTAACCTTATGTGGTTCTTCATATCGCTCCTGCTCTCTCTTTACACAGTATTTTCAAGAGATTTCTCTGCACTCTGCAATGCCAATTTCACTGTGTTTTTCAGATTCGTGTGTTTTCCTTGAGGAAAATATTAGCTTCGCTCTAGGATGCTCTTAATCAGATAGTATTTATCAGACCACAAGACACCTCTTGATAAGTTTGGACAAAAGGAGTAAGGAACTTACAAGAGTTTCCTATATCTTCAAACTGCGGTTCCCCATAACAGCTTATGGGAAAGTCATTCTTGTATCTTGCTTTGTCTGCCAGTAACACAGTCATGAAAGCAGCATTTTCATTAATGCTCTGTTCTAACCTTATGTGGTTTTTCATATCGCTCCTGCTCTCTCTTTACACAGTGTTTTCAAGAGATTTCTCTGCACTCTGCAATCACACTTTCACTGTGTTTTTCAGATTGGTGAGTTTTCCTAGAGTAAAGTAATAGCTTCGCTCTGGAATGCTCTTATTCAGTTAGTATTTCTCAGACCACAAGACACGTATTTATAAGTTTGGTCAAAAGGAGAAAGGAACTTACAGGAATTTCCTTTATCCTCAAACAGGGGTTCCCCGTTACAGCTTATATGAAAGTCATTCTTGTATCTTGCTTTGTCGGCCAGTAACACAATCATGAAAGCAGTATTTTCATTAATGCTCTGTTCTAACCTTATGTGGTTTTTCATGTCGCTCCTGCTCTCTCTTTACACTGTGTTTTCAAGAGATTTCTCTGCACTCTGAAATCGCACTTTCACTGTGTTTTTCAGATTCGTGGGTTTTCCTTGAGGAAAGTAATAGCTTCGCTCCAGAATGGTCTTATTCAGGTAGTATTTCTCAGACCACAAGACACCTATTGATGTTTGGTCAAAACGAGTAAGGAATTTACAGGAGTTTCCTATATCCTCAAACAGCGGTTCCCCGTTACAGCTTATAGGAAAGTCATTCTTGTATCTTGCTTTGTCTCCCAGTACCACAGTCATGAAAGCAGCATTTTCATTAAAGCTCTGTTCTAACCTTATGTGGTTTTTCATATCGCTCCTGCTCTCTCTTTACACTGTGTTTTCAAGAGATTTCTCTGCACTCTGCAATCGCAGTTTCACTGTGTTTTTCAGATTCCTGAGTTTTCCTTGAGGAAAGTAATAGCTTCGTTGTAGAATGCTCTTATTCAGTTAGTATTTCTCAGACCACAAGAAACGTATTGATAATTTTGGCAAAAGGAGTATGGATCTTACAGGATTTCCTAATCCTCACACAGCTGTTCCCCGTTACAGCTTATAAAAAACTCATTCTTGTATCTTGCTTTGTGTGCCAGTAACACAGTCATGAAAGCAGCATTTTCATTAATGCTCTGTTCTAACCATATGTGGTTTTTCATATCGTGTGGACGCCATTACAAGATGGTGCCAGACCACGCCCGAGCCATGGCTTGAGAGTTGTAAACAGGATGCACCGCGCCTGCGCGGGAGCTGCCCGTGACGCAATAGAGCCTCTGCACCACTCCTGAAGAGCCACGCCTATGAGCAGGATATTTAAGCCCCAAGCTAAGCTTATTCCGTGTCTTCCTTCGCTGACCTCCGTCCTGGAGGCAGTTTCAATAAACTTTGCTGTGATCGCCATCAGAAGAGTCCTGGCCATTTATTGCTACGTGTGTTGCGTGTTCCTGACCTGATCCGTCTCGACGAGGGGCGCGCCACAGCTGGTGCCGAAACCCGGGAAATTTCGGACCCCCGACGCATGAGTGGTTGAAGACCCCCGAAAGGGAGGACTCAGATCTGATCGGTGCGCAAAGAGGGTGAGTTCCGCAAGGCCCCTGCTGGCTGGATGTTGCTTCGTTTGCTGTGACGGCCCTGAGAGTGCTGTGAGTGAATGCTTCTGCTTTCGGTTTAGACCGATCTTCCTCAAACCGTTTTTAAGCCTCGTGTAGATAAACCAGCAAAATGGGTAACGTCCCTATAGAACAGATGGTTTCAACATTGCAGGAAATTCTAACCACAAAAGGGCTAAAGGTTTCAGAAAGCACGTTAAGGAAGTTTGTAACAAATATAGATCAAGTGGCTCCGTGGTTTTTGTCCACCGGGGCTCTGACAGTAGCTTGTTGGGATAAATTAGGAAGGGATATAGATAGAGCAAAAGAGCAAGGTACTATTAAACCAGGAACAGGTCCTATTTGGAAACTTATTAGAAGCTGTTTGTGTGACGAGAAATGTGCAAAAGCAGTGCGAAGGGGACAGCGAAACTGGACAGGTATCCAGGACACTATGTCTGAAACGGAACATAGAGACACCCGAAGGAGCAAGGCACATGATGAGAGTGACCTTGGGAAAAATAGCGCTATAAATGGTCAAAAGAGGATAACTGACCGAGAACAGGAGTCAGACTCCGAAAAAAGTTCACAGATCGGCTCGGATTCTGAGACCGGGGAATCAGATGGTGAGGAAAAGGGAAGTAAGGTTGTTTCCGCCCGAATCGTCCCCCCTGCGCGGGCGCAGGGGGGCCGAAAGGAAGGAAAAGAGAGAGAAGAAAGAGAAATCTTTATATCCTTGGAAGGAATTGGGGGCTTTGGGCCTCAATGACAGAGACCAACAGGATCTAGAGGAGGCAGCTGCCGCATATGAACGAGAAAGATATGATGCTGCGCTGAATCCTTCAGCACCCCCTTGGCAGCCACCCTATAACCCTTATCACGCCAACGGGGTTGGGCAACAAAGCAGTTCCTTTTTCTCAAGAAAAACCCAGAGAAAGCTAGCAAGTGCATTTCCAGTTTTTGAAGATGCTAATCATCAAAGATTTCACACACCATTAGATTATAAAATTGTTAAGGAACTGACTGAAGCTGTTCGCACTTATGGAGTTAATGCTAATTACACCCAATCTATAGTAGACAGTGTTTGCACTCATTGCATTACCCCTAATGACTGGTGCTCTGTTACAAGAGCAGTACTGAGTATGGGACAATACCTGGAGTGGAAGTCTATGTGGATGGAGCACAGTATGAATCAGGCTAGACAAAATGCAGCTCAAGGTATGCCTCGAGCAGCTTGGAATTATGACATGTTGACAGGTGGGGGAAATTTTTTAAATGCCCAGAATGGATATCCATTAG
>PVJH01024181.1:0-33353 GCA_004026705.1 Nesogale talazaci | reverse complement strand
GCTCCTGTGGAGCCACTGCTGGAATTAAACCTCCATCCCAGTGGGCCGCAGTCCCGCAGACAACCACTACACTACCGGGGCTCAGCCTAAATGTCCATCTTTTACCTTAATACTTAACCTATAAATATATGCACATAGATCTATTTCCCCATCATCATAAATATGTTCACATATACATATGTACATGCCTGTATTTAGACCTCTCTAAATACCCTTTGCCTCCTAGTTCTTTCCTCTATTTCCTATTACTTTTCTCTTGTCCCACTATCATGTTCAGCCTTCATTTGGGTTTCAGTAGTTCCTCTCAGTTACGTTGTCCTTGATCAAGCCCTACCAAGCTTCCTACACCCTCCTCACCATCAGTTTTGGATCACTTGTTGTTCCCTTGTGGAAACACACACTTCTAGGTCCTGAATCCTAGGTGTCAGTCTGGTGGGTCTGGTGCAAAGCCTGAAAATGTGTCTTGCTAAAGAGGTGATGCTAGGTCTGGCTTGCAGGCTGTGTCAGTCTTGGTAGACTAGATAAACAAATTCATAGACATATACATGGATATAAGGGAAAGGTTTATATACAAGAGGAATGGAACATTGAGAAAGCATCCCAACCCAGTCCAGTCCAAAGTCATAAGTCCAATATTAGCCCATATATCTAATGCCAGTCTATAAAGTCTTCTTCTGACTTACAAAGCATGTAGGATGACACCAGGACAATCACAGGCCAGTGGGTGCAGAGTCTTGTGTGTCTGGTGGCAGTAGACGCATCTCAGCACTTGCAGGGGTCTCCCTGTGGCCTCCCGAACATCCCAGCACTGGCAGGAGTCTCCACGTGGCTTCTTCGGACCCAGAGCAAGCCCATGTGGCCTCTTTACTGGCTCCTCCATTCTCCAGGAATCAGGATCTATCAGCATGCTGTCGTCTTGTCAGTAGTTCATCATCTCGAAGACTCAGTCAAGTCTCTCTTCTCCAATTGGGAAATACCATGAGACTTCCCAAAATTCTCAGGAGAAAGTCATGCCCACAAAGAGGCCTCATTGGCTACTCATTGGCTATCTCCAGATTGACAGGCTAGATTCCACGCCTAGACTCCCAATCATGAAATTGACACACGAGTACATGACTGCCACACAGGTTTTGAGAGGCAGTGAACTAAGGAGGAAAAGGCAGGTGGTCCCACCCAGCAAGTCAACTTATCTCTTGAATAGACCACCCTTTCCACCACCCCACTCCCAAGATCCCAACAGCCAGGTGCTTCTCCCTCCACAGCCCTGAGGGATGTTGTGCCCCCAAGCATGGGAAGCAAGACCTGGCCCTATTAAGGAAGCCCTTCCCAGAGCCCTGGGAAGCTCTACAGGAAGACTGGCTAGACTATGATTGTGTCCTGCCCTTTCCTCAGGCATTCACTGGACTAGGAAACAAGTTTCTGGAATTAAAATCAGAAGAAGCTATCCATTGGGGAATCTGCTCCCCCATGTGCCTTCTAAGAAATTTCATGTTTGCTCTTACATGTTTAGGGATATGCTGCTCAATACACTTTGTTGGTAAGAATACAAAAAGTCCCAAATTAATGAGGAAAACCTATCAGAGCTTAAATTGTTTATACCCAATTTGTAGAAGGCTATGGAAGATAGTAAGAATCCAAAATCCATCTGCAGAATATCGAGTAAGATTAAGCCCCTGGCAGATCCCCTCTAGTCACAGGCAAGGGATTAGAAGCGCTTTACTGTTACAGATTATTGTGAACTGGATGGTGGATGGAAGCATGGTTTAACATGATACTTGTCAGTTGACCTCCCTCATCACTCAACCTTGATTTGCTCTAGGCTTAAATATTTCTTGCTAAAAAGATTTCTTTTCTGGACTTTAAAATGTTGTTGATGGTTTTTTTCTTTCTTAATCTTTATTTTTATCTTCACATTGTTGCTATTTTCTTCTGTATTGTTCATTTTGTTTTTATTGCTTCTGTTGGGTTTCTCAGTTTATGAAGCACAGAAGTGGATGCATCGAGGCAATGCTAGGAAACAACGGGTGTGTGAAGGAAATTGAGGAGCAATCAGTGAATGCAGGATGGAGGAGGGAGCTTTGAAACTGATTGTGATGATATATACACAACTCCTTTAAAAAGCGATTTAACTATGAAGTGTAAGATGTGTGAATATGGTATCAAGAAAGCTACCTTTAGAAAAAGAACCCAAACTTCACTTCTGAGGTATAGGTAGGAGGAATAGTTTTCTGCTTGGGAGGCAATGAGTTTATGTTAATGGATGTGGAACAATTTGGGGAGGGATATCAATAATGGTTCTACAATATAAAGACAACATCAATGACACTGAATTACATATATAGAAGTTGTTGAATTGGAGAATATTTTGTTGTGTATATTTTTGCTACAACTGAAAAAATAATTACGGGAATCACAATGAGTACAAGAAAAAGACAGTGTTCTAAAATTGATTGTGGTCAAGATGGTACAACTCCTCGTTATATAATTGAACTAGTGAATTGTATGATATGTGAATGGAGTGCCAATAAAACTGTTAAAAAGTAAAGTAAAATAAATATAGTTTCTGAAAGCTTAAAATAATAAAAAATGTTAAAAAAGAAAGTCCAAAATCAATGGAAGTAAAGCTCCATATCTTGTTAGTAAGCAAGTTAGAGAAGCAGATATGACATGAGAAGAAGAAGAAAGAAGTGATTGCCCAGTTCCTGTCATCTAATGGCCCTAACCAATCCAGGACACGACTGGGAGTCTGAGGAAGTGTCTGCTGAGGATAAGGAAGTCAAGTTAGTGAGTTGCTCATGTGACGTCACCAGCTGCCTGCCAGAGTCTTCCAAGCTTAGACAGAGGGCAAGTAGCAGCCTCCATTTGCGTGCCCCAACTCCGTGGACAAACACAGGGAAAGGCAAATGATGCACCTGAGATGAATATCTGGCCTGGCATCGAGCTGCCAGTGCTGTTGGGGGCATGGCAGGGACAGAGGAGGGACATGGGATGCCTGGGTTAAAACCAGAAAAACAGCAGGAGTGTGGGCTCTGGAACAGCACAGAACCATCTCTGCCTTTCTCCACGGAATGTGATCAACTCCACACCTGGATCCCTTTCTTCCCCCCTGCCACTGCCACCACCACCAGAGTGCCAGGCCAGAGGGGCAGGAAGTGGTCTCCTACCTAGTCTCCTCAGATGAGAAAGACCCACGGGTCTTAATTCCACATCTAATGGCAGGGACACATGTATTAATCAGTCAGTCTGTCAACAAATGTGTGTTTATTTTTCAGTCAACAAGCACCCTCTTGTCTCTGGCCTTTTGTATTTGTGGCTTCTTCTGTTGGAAATTTCTTCCTGGAGACTCATCTAAGACTCACTACCTGATGCCTTTGAAGTCTGTCCTGAAACATCACCTATCAAGTCTTAACATGGTCAGGATGACTGAGACTCCCTGCCATCAGGTTCATCCCAGCCCTGTGACCTATAGGGCAGGGCAGAGCTGCCTCATGGTCTTCCAGGGCTATACGTTATTTCGGGAGCAGCTTTAAATGATTATTTCTCCCATGGAGCAGCTGGTGGCCTTGCTGCTAAAAGGCTGACATGTATGTACCACCTGGGCTCTAGAACCACCCCCTCCATTCCCTTTTCCTTTTACATTTTTTTCTTCTTAGCCCTTATCCACACCAAAAATAATACACACACACACACACACAAACAAACAAACATTTGTCCCTTCTCCATGTGTCATGTAAGCGCCAGGAGGACCAGGGTGTTTCCATGTTCACAGGTGTGTTCCTGGGACCCGGGGCAGAGCTTGCGGTTGAGGACCACATGAAGTAGATAGCATGTGTAAGTGCCCAGCCTCACACTTGTAAAACTCAGCACGCTGTGGTGATTCTGACTGCCGGTGTCCCACAGTGCTGGAGTTTTCTCCTGTGGAGCTTCGGAGATGACACCCCATCCACTCCAAGAGGTCTGGGTCTGAAAAGCAAGGCGGGCAGGGGCACTCCTGCGGTCAGACACAATAACCAGGTGACTGACATCCACTGAGCAGTTTTAAAGGTCCTGCCTGCCTGCATGACTAACCTTCCTTGCCACTCGTTACCTTGTACTTCTGACTTCTCCACTTGTTAGTCTGCGTGTGGTCTTGGAGAGCACGCTGCACACAGCCTGCCAGGTGCCTTCTTCCTCTTTGCCTTTCCTGGCTTCTCACCTCTCTTGTCTTTGACCCAGCCTGGCCTCTTTCTCTCTCCACCCCTCCCCACATTTCCAAGACTCCAGAAGTTTCATTTCCTCCACCAGACCTTACGTCCTTTGCCTCCTTTGCCTGGCGCTCCAGTCCAGCATTCCACCTCCTTACAGTGCTCTATTGCAACACAGATCTTATTGACTGCATTCTCATGGCGCCCGGACCACGCGATTTCCCCTACCCTGCCCTGTGCCTTTTCCCCTCCAGGTCATACGTGTGATTAACCCTGTGTCTGCAGAACAGGCCAGCTCCTGGGAGTCCAGCGTCTCTGAATCCAGCTCCTGCTGACTGGGTGATAGTGGAGATAGGGTAGCTGGCTGTGTCCAAAGCCATGGATGGGTGAAGCAAGAACTAGGTATTTCCCTCCATGTTTCTGTGTATTGAAAAATCCCCCAACTGTCATCCACGACTAGTGGGATAGTAAATTGGCACTGGAAAGCAGTTTGGCAGTTCCTCAAAAAGTTGAACATAGAACTACCATGTGACTCAGCAATCCTAATCCTAAATATACACCCAAAAGAAAAGCAGGACACAAATAGAAATCTATACACTAGTGATCATTGAAGCACTTATCACAATTACAAACCGGTGAAAACAGCCTTAGTTATCAATGCTACTGTAACAGAAATGCCAGAAGTAACCACTTTGATGAACAGAAATTTATTTTCCCAGGGCTTAGGAGACTAGAAGTCCGAATTCAGAACAGCAACTCCCAGAGAATACTGACACCAGGAAACATTTTCTCTCTTCCTTAGCTCTGGAAGGAGGCCCTCATTCTTGGGAAATCTCCATTTGTCTTGGCATCAATCTTCTTTTGGTTCTAGGGTTTTTTTTCTGGATCCAAAGGAGACACTCTGCTTCCAGCTCATCTTTCTCAAGAATCGTGAGATCCCTCCCTTTTCTGACCTTTGATGTCTTGGAAACTAATGTATAGCTTACATAGCAAAAGGAAAATGTCCTCCCATGTTTTTTTGTTTTCTGAAGATACAATGTGGAGGTGGTGTCAGAGAAGTGAGTGATGGAAGGTGGGAGGGGATGTGGCTGTGAGCTTAGTGCAGTGGGGCTCAACCTTCCTAATGCTGCGACCTTTTAGTGCACTTCTTCCTATTGTGTTGCTACTTCATAACTGTAATTTTGCTACTGTTATGGATCATCATGTAAATATCTGGTATGCAGGATGCATTTCCAGTGTTACAAATTGAACATAGTTAATGCATAGTGATTACTCAAAAATATGTAATTATATATTGTGAAATATTTATTTCCAATTACAAATAAATGAAATTTTGTCATGTAGCATGGGTACTCATATGTGGTCATAGATGCACCTGCCTGGAGATGGATAGAGGAGCGGTGTCTCGGAAATAGGTGTTTTCTGATGGTCTTAGGCGACCCTTGTGAAAGGGTCGTTCGACCCCCAAATGGGTTGCAACTCACAGGTTGAGAACTGATGCTGTAGTGGCTGGTCTTTCTTTGGGATTACCACTGTCTTTATGCATCCACTTGTGTGCTTCATAAACTGAGAAACCCAACAGAAACAATAAAAACAAAGTGAACAATAAAGAAGAAAATAATGTGAAGAAAGATTAAGAAAGGGGTTCCAGTTCAATTCATAATACTTACTTTCCAAAGTGTAGTCTTCTATTAAGCTGAAAGTCCTCCAGGGACCGCGCATCCTTACGGGGAGAAAGTCTTCCTCCTTCTTTGCAGAATTAGGAACAGGGCTTTTTTGGCATACATTGAGACGATCTTTTTGAAGACAGCCCCAGTCAAACACACCCAGGGTGTCTGTGTAGAAAAACTGTAAGTAACTATCATTAATCAGGACATCCCTGCTGGGTGAAAGTGTCCAGGATGCAAAATTATTGACAGCTTTCATCTCAACTTGAAATGACTTTATATAGGCCAGAACAAAGTGTTGCGCAATCCTCTACCCTCACAGCGCTGTTGCTGTGTGCCCTGGAGTGGATTCCCGGTTACAGGAGCCATGGAGAGTGGGGCAGAGCTGTCCCATGGGGCTTTCCAGGTGGTAATCTTGACAGGAGCAGATTGCCAAGTGTTTTCCATCTGAACTGATAAATCAGAACCGTTGACCACTGGCCTTGCAAGCAGCGGCCAGGTGCCTAACTATTGGGAGTCAGAGGACTCCCTTGGGCACCAGGAATAGTTTGAGTACTACAGAATGATAAGAATAGCTAAACTGCTTAGGATTTTATCTAAATACCCTACTCCCAGATTTGATGTTGTGGTGGCATGTAACTTCTTGAAATGGTCCTTCTCTGTAACTCTATGACGTAACTCTCTACCAAATGATTGGATGGGGTCCATGTAAATTGAGGCAGACTAGAAAAGTATCTCCATTTGGGGAGGGGGCATCACTGCCCTCTGGTGGGAGTTGAAGGCCCAGCCTTGCTCCTGGAGAGCTACTGCTGGATTTGAACCACCAGCCCAGTGGGCCGCAGTCCCGCGCACAACCACTATACCACTGGGGCTCAGCCCAATCTCCATTTTTGTAAGCTGCTAAATACCTTGCCTGTTCCTCCCTCCCATCTCAGACTGCGAGGTGACCTGCCTGCCCTTCCTCCCCAATGGGACAATCTCTGCTGGTGATTAATTTTAGAATGTACACCCACATCCCCAGGTTCTGGACACTACAATTAATTTAGACTACTCTTCAATATGTCATTTGTTCAATATTGTTCCCTTTGATCTTGTAATCTGAATGGTGAAGTTAATATTGTCATGATAACCAGGAGGTTACAATGTAATTTTGTTATGGTAACCAGGATGTTATAACCAATTTTGGTATTGTTTCTTTTATGATAGAGAATGTACCTTGTAATGTATACTTACTCTTCTTGAAGTTACAATTAACCCGTTAATTTTGCTTTCTGCTTCTATTCATGATTGCTTGAACCCTAGACAGGTGATAACTGAGTTTTTTGGCCTTAAAGATGGACTGAGATGTGGACTTGGAACTGCAATCAAAGAATCACTTTTAGATTCTAGAAGTCCGGTTATAACCAAATAAAGTCTCTACTAAATTAGCAAGACATTATAGTGGCCATCATTTATTCAAATCTGCAACAAATGGAGTATGTGAAGTCCAAGGAGAGGGGCTGGGTCAAGTGAGTTGCCCCACCCTGTCTGTGCCCCCTCAGTGTCCAGGAGCCTTGTTCTGGGCCCATACTTTCAGGGCAGCTTGACGTCTTCACAATGCTCATGTGCTATTTTCTGAAATGGCAGAATGTCCACTAGTTCTTTTTGGTATAGTGTCTCTTTATATTCTTTCCACCTCATTTTCTTACATTTCTTAAAAAATATATTTTAATACTTTTACTGGCTTATAATCCACAAATCATAAGATTCATTAGTTGAATCATATTAAGAAGAATTGTACAATTATCACCATAACCGGTTTAAGGACCTTTTCTTTTCTCTTACATTCATTGTTATTAGCATACCATTCCCCCCAAACCTCCCCAGCCAGACCCCCAAGAAACCATTAAACCAGTCCTGCTTTTGTAAATTTATCCTGGATTTCACATACAGGGGGAGAAACCCCCATAATAAGAGCAAAAGAAAATAGAGAAAACCCTTGATCAAAAAGAAAGCAGAGGGAGACCAGAGGTGTTAACTTTTAACCTAACCTCCTCTATAATAACCCACTTTCCAATCCACTCTGCCTCATTTCAAGGCTATTCACCTCCTGAGGCTGTGGTCAGAGGACATTCACCAGAGGCTTCATCCACATGTATTCCTCCTGCCCCTCACTTTTTTTTTTTTTGTCCCTCGTGTTTTTAAAAAAACTGAAAGTACTTTAACATGGTTCAAAAAGGAGGTCAAATGATAAGATATTACATTTTCATCTAACAACATCTGCATTAATGAACTTTACAATGCTCTCTATCCGATGACAAGGCTTTCAGATCCCTCCACTATAGTCAGAGGAGATGCACTGGAGGTTTAACCCAGGTGTGAACCTGCAAATGGATTTTGGACTTCCACTGTCTGCAGACCAGGTGTTCGCAATTTAAACGTTGATATCATTCCCTCCTTCAGTTCTGGATTTCACTATTCACAATCCTTGTGTCACACAAGCTGATGTTTCTTCCATGTAGACTTAGTTGATGTCTCGGCGAGATGGCTGCTTACTTGAAGACAAGCCTTTAAGGCCTTAGATGCTCAACTGCCTGATGTTTGGCACCATCTGTTTTTCACCACACTTTGCCACATACTTATGTCTTCAGTGGTCTCATCACGAAATGGAGCATCAAGCAGGGCCGTGTTATAAGCACTAATTTTTCTTTGATTGGAGTAGAACTAAGTTCAACCCAAACTTTCCAGCTTCATCATACTGTCATTCATTTCTTTATAGTTCAGTTTCTTGAATTATTTGCTCAATATACAGATTTAATTACTATGATGAAATGATACAACATTGATGCACACCTTTTTTGGTTTTAAACCATACAGTATCTGTTTTAAGGCACGTGTTCTGTTCAAACAACTGTTTCTTGGGCTATGTCAAGTTCCCCATAAGTACAACCATCTGGTTTGAAGTTACCATTCTTCACAATGTTATCCACAGTTTGCTACACAGATACCTATGCATAGTCAATGAGACACAAGTAACGGTCTTTTTGGTATTCTCTGCTTTCAGTGAAGATCTATCTGACATAAGTAATGACATCCTTCATTTCATATCTTCTGAATCTGACTTAAGTTCTTGGCAGCTTC
This sequence comes from Nesogale talazaci, assembly GCA_004026705.1. Classification (NCBI taxonomy): domain Eukaryota; kingdom Metazoa; phylum Chordata; class Mammalia; order Afrosoricida; family Tenrecidae; genus Nesogale; species Nesogale talazaci. Next base: position 24,382 of record PVJH01024181.1, on the reverse strand, counting down.
TAGTTGATGTACTACTGCACCTGTTTCTGAATTATCTTCAGTGAAATTTTATTTCCATGTGATACAGATGACATTGTTTGATCATTTTAGAATTCTGTTGGGTTATCATTCATTGAAATGCGCACAAATATGGACCTTTCCAGTTGGCTGACCAGTTAGCTGTCTTCTAAATTTCTTATCACACTAGAGGGCGTGCCACCACTGCATCAACTGGTTGAAACATTTCCATTAGTGGGCTGTGTCTTTTGCTGATGCCTTAAGTGGAGCTTGGACTTCTTCTCATATGTATTTCATCACAATTAAGAAAATTTCTTTTTTAAGCGGAGAACTATAGAAAAAACTGAATTGTCTTTCAAAAGTGAAAATCCTGGACAATGTTATTGGGATAATAACCGATATTTTGCTTTGATTTCCCAAATTAACCTTCAATCCAGGTAAGTCTATAGATAGAACTATTGACTCACAAAAAAATGGAGTTAAAGGGACATAGTAAATAACCTCAAGCAGATGAAATTGGCCCATTGCCAAGGGGTGGATCATCAGTTCCTTAAGGCCATAACTGGTACTTTAAAGTGGGGGTGGTATTTGAGAACTGATGTTCTATACTCTACAACCTCTATATGGTCTCATCCTGCAGCAATCATCCAGTGGGAGAAAAACGTTGAAAGTCCCATAGACTGCCACAAGAACAAACTGATCTCTCTGGGAAGAAGCATGCTCAGAGAGCTCCCCACGGTCCGGACGGCAAGACTTTGCCTTGTGCACTTTGGACGTGTTGTCAGAAGAGGCCAGTGCCCGGAGAGAGACATCATGTTTGGGAAAGTAGCGCTGCAGTGCAACAGAGGAAGGCCCTCCAGGAGATGGATCCACACAGTGGCTGCCACAAAGAGAGATCAGACATGGGAGCCATTGTGAGCATGGCACTGGACTGTGCAGGGTTCTGTTTGCTCCGTTGTGCACAGGGATGCTACAAGTCAATGGAGCCCAGCAACAACAGTGACAAGAGGGTGAAGGGTTAAGTCATGGGATTTATGACAGATACCCAGGTTCACAGCCCATTCTGCCCTTAACTGTGTTCTGTCTGCATGATACTTACTGCTCTCTTCATGTGCAAGCCTCCACTGACCCCATGTAGCTACTGAGCCTTTCTGAATGTAGCTTGTTCCATCAACATAGATAGACATTCAAGTGAGGGCTAGGGCTGCTGAAAAATTGCAGTTGGGGCAGGCAGTGGCCTGGTGGGGAAGTGGGAGCTGTCCTGGGAAGGAGGTTTGAGTAGACACAGCCCCCAGGGCCCTTTGATGCCCAATGATACACCACAAGTATATGTCTCTGAAAAACAAACATTTCCAGAAGACACCAAATCAGAAACATTTCAGGAGGGACCCACTGAAAGAGGAAAAGCCCTCGGACATGTAGAAGTGAGAGGGGCATTTGGGGCCTACAAACCCAACGCCTTTGGAAGGTTTGTAAAGGCCTGTCTGCTTCCATTCTTGGGAAGCAGCTTGCAGCAACCTCCTGAGATGGAGAATGCTCCAAGAACATGCTGGCCGAGTGGTGGTGCGGGGTAATCTTGTGGAGAGTCCTCTCAAAGGGCTGTGTGTGGTGGGAGGGGCATACACCAATCTCTGTGGATGGCACAGACAGATTTAGAAAACATATCCAAACGATGGCAGCGTACTTGGGAAACAGAAAAACTCCGACCCCAACCAGCCTGCAAGAGTACAGTCTAACACAAACCCCTGGATGGTAAAACTAACTGGCTTTCAAAGCTGGGTGGGGTTCAGTTTCTGGGACTAGCGACTTTTAAAGGCTGCACTGCACAGAAGCCTTGACATCCCTGCGGGGCTCAGGCGGCCAGGCGCTCGCGCGCCCTCTAGAGACGGAGAGCACGCAGTACAGGGCAGGCTGTAGCCACTGGACCCTGGCTTGGTCCCCACTGGAGGGAGCAACTTCACCAAGAAGCTTACACAGACTTAAAGATTTTGGGGTGGGGTGCAGGGTAGTTCAGACCAGCGCCTGGGACATGCCCGTGCAACTTCCCTCGTTTTTCCCCTGCGGCCTCCCAGGGGCCTAGGCCAGCTTCCTGGGAGGTCTCTTAGAAGTGGACTAAGTATTCAGGTCTCTTCCAGGCTAATAGAGACTTTGTAAGAACCTGGTTTCTTCAGTTATTCCTTGCAGCGGGACTCCTCCTCCTCTCCCTGCACCCCTGACTCATGGCGTTAACCAGAGCACTTCATGCAGCCCCTGGCCTCCTGGGCGGGCGCCCACATGCCATCCCTGGAGTACGTGTCATTCTGTGAGATCTGAAGGTAGTTTTCTTTCAAACCTGGGCTTCAACACCTGCCCCAACTCCCTCCATTTCACCCTGTACCGCTTGCAGTGGAAGCACAAGGTCAGCAGTTTGAACCCCCAGAGAGAAAGCTAGGATTTACCGCCCCTTCAGCCTTGGAAGCCCACAGGGCCAGTTCTACCTTGTCCTTAAGGGTCACGATGAGTCAGAATCGTCTCGATGGCAGTGAGGTTGTTTGTTTTTTACAGCCCTTGCCAAGGAGTCAGCACACAGATTACCTTCTGGATAGGAAGTATCTCTAGATGCTGTCACTGCGCCAACCCTGGGCCTCTGCTTTCCTTGGCAGGGTACTCCCGCCTTCCCTAAGATCCAGGTGACTTCCTGGACATCCCCAGGGACAGGAGCTCCATCTGTTTGATCTCCTACAGCAAACCTGATGACTTGAGTACTGTCTTTGTCTCCTTTCACTATGTTCAACCCTGAGGGGGCTTGCAGGAAGAGAGACACAGAACTTACCTCCTGTCCCTCCCTGTCCCCCTGCCAACTTTTGCCACTCACCCACCCTAATCCCCAACATGCACACACACACACACACACACACACACACACGTCACTCACTTTGGAGAGTTCACTTTGTCCCATTCCTTGGTGGGGTTCTGTATCCTTTTTATACCATAATTTACATTCTCAGTCCTCTAGGCTTCACTTCTGATAAGTAATGCAGAGGTTTTGGAAATTAAAAATGTGGGATTATAATAAGATTTCTCCCAGGTTGTGTCACCCAAAGATATGTGAAACATTAGCGACTGTTTGCCAGCACATGTGGGAGGTCAGATGCTTAGCCATATCCTCCCTGAAGGTGTTCAGCCACTGTCTGGTCCCACAATAGGTGGCGCTCACTCCCTGCTGGTAGGACAATGGGTCACTGCCCCTGAAAGCTTTGGCTCAATCAAGTCGCCAGCTCAAGGGTAATCAGGGTTAGGCCACCGTCATGAATCTAGGGTCCGCCCATCTTGTCACGTGTGCTCCCAATACTCCCCTTACTATTGTTGTATGTCCCTAGATTGTCCCCCTCATTGCTCTATAGCCTACAGTGCAACCCTTCCTGTGATGTGTGGTTACCCGGAATCACACCCCCTAAGGAGATACAAGCCTTGGTTAGTAATAAAGAAGCTCTCTTCGTCGCCTCTCCTCCCCAACTCCTCTCCCTCACTCCTCACCTCCCTTGCCTCACCTTCTCCCTGGGCCCTCTCTCCGCCCCCCCACCCCCCCTCCTCTTCCTCTCCTGCCCTCCGTCCACGCTGTGCGAGGACCTAGCTGGTAAGATCATGTAAGGTCTCTTGGGAGGAGAAATATACCTCTGTCCTTGGCTCTGCATGAGAAAGAATTCAAGCCTAAGCCTGGTTTGTGATCCAAATGAGTTTTTTGAAGGTTAAAGAAGTTTCACGTTCACACAGGTACCTACTAGATCCGTCACCCCCGTCTGCCCTCCAGGAACACTGAGAGAGAGAGAGAGAGAGAGAGAGAGAGAGAGAGAGAGAGAGAGAGTTGGCTCCAGACCGCAGCCCAGCGTCCTACATTGCTGAACAGCCACTGGGAAAAAAGCTCACTTGAGCCAAACCTTTGGTATTTTTAATTTTTCTGAGGGAAGGTGTGGTTGACAATCCTGGTTGACCCCATTGGTCGAGTTGAAGTTACCTTGCCTAAGTGAGTTAATCCAGCTGCAGCTTTGCTGGCCGGAAACCTGGATCTTTGAGCATGTGCAGTGAGCCTCCTTTGCTGAGCAATGGCTCAATTTTTCAAGCAAGACATAACCGCCTTTCCCTTACACTAGCTACCTTTCAATCATGGCCATCCAGAAGGTGAGCATGCTACCATAAAATATGTCTGACTCTTTATTCTCTCCGATTATTGTCTATAACTTTTTATAATCTCTCTGTATATTTTTCTCAGTCCTAATCTCTATATATTTTAACCATAAAATTGTGCCTATTGAACCCATGATTAGTTGTGGGGGCTGGCCTTTTCCCCACAAGGAGAGACCTTTTCTCTTTCAGTATTGTTATGCTTTCAAGACTTTTGTCTCTATAGGATTGAAAAAAAATCAAGTTGAAAGCTGATCAGTGATACGTTCAAAACAATGACTCAGTCAGATGACAGCACAGAGACCTATAAAATGCCCAGGTTTAAACTTTATTTGAAGATATGGTCCCACAACCTAGGAATGGAGGAAGAAAGGAAAATAAACAAGTATGGCCCTGGAGATTTCTGCGGTTTCCACCAAACCAAGAAAGGTTTCAGCAGTGCTGTGGGAAGGAGCATGGGAGGGGGAGGCTCCAGTGAGTAGCCCAGCCGAACAGAGAGTGCTAATAGACTGAAAGGATCACTTGGCTAAATGAGGAATGTGTCAGTCCGGATAGACTAGAGAAACAACTCATAGATACATATATGGATATAAGGAAAAGGTTTATATACAAGAGGAATGGAACATTGAAAAAGCATCCCAGCCCAGTCCAGTTCAAAGTCATAAGTCCGATAGTAGCCCATATACCCGATAACAGTCTATAAAGTCTCCTTCGGACTCAAGAAGTCACAGGCCAGTGGGTGCACAGTCCTGGCGCTGACAGGGGTCTCTCCATGGCTCCTCACTTGCAGGGCTCAGGGTTCATCAACAGCATCCAGTGATGGTAGAAGCAACTCAGCGCTGGCAGGGGTCTCCATGTGGCTTCTCCAGCTTCAGAGGTCTGGTTCCAGCAGGGCAAAGCCGTGTGACTTCTCCTCTGGCACATTCAGCTCCTCAGACACTGCCATCTTGTCTTGTCCGAGTTCGTTGTCTCTAAGACTAAATGCCAGCAACTGGGGAGATAACTTCTCATCTCCATGAAGGAAATATCGTGAGATTACCCAGACGTTATCAGGAGAAAGCCATGCCCACACAGAGGCCTCACTGGCTACTCAATGACTATCTCCAGATTAACAGGCTACACTCCACCCCTACATCTCAATCATGAAATTGACATAAGCACATGACCGCCACAAGGAATTAGCAACAAAGTATTGCAACTTGAGCATCAAATCGAATAGGGATTGTAGATGCCACAAGCAGGTGTAGACTAAAAAGACAAAGAAATAATATCTGGGAAGGTAAATGTTAATATAAAGTGTGTAAAAATAATCATTTGAGCAATTTCAATAGCAAGTTGTTTCTTGGTGGTGTTGTAATAGAAATAGCAGCCCAGTCAGTTTTAAAGAAGAGAACTTTATCTTCTCAAAGTTTTGGAGGCCAGACATTCAAAATTAGTGCACTAATTTTAGGGGAAGTCTCTTTTTTCTGCCAGCCCTGTGGAAATAACTTTATCTATTTCTGGTTTGGTAGCCCCGGTGTTCCTTGGCTTCTTGGTGAACGTCACATGGCTTCTAGCTTGAATATCTACTTTGTATCACTCAGAGTGATTAGGCTTAGGACATACCCCACAATGATAGGGACCATTAACACAGCAAAGAAAACCCCCTTCCAGCAAAGACTCCCATCATCGGACTAGGGCTAACACTTAAGACACTGAATTTTGAGAACACAATTCAATCTGTAACATAAGTCCAGTGCTGGTATGTATGGGCCTCATGTTCGTCAGTTTATGTCTGTTTATCCAGCTATGTACATGTTCTCTATCTTTGCAAGTGGGTAATGAAGAATACAGGAAGTGTGAGCAAGTCTAGGAACAGTAGCGAGTATAGCAAATATAGAAGGACTTAGTGGCACTAATCATGACAGCAGATAACCCTGGAAGCCAGTCCAAGCATGTGAGTCTCCAAAAGAAAAGCACTAACTGCCACGGCTTCACCCCTCGCTCTCCGAGACAGCCTCTGCTTGTCTGCTCTCAGTGAAAGGAGTCCCAGTAATGCAAATCTGATTTCTCCCCATTTCCACTTTCTCTCCTCTTCCTTCCCCTCCTCGTCCTCTGCCCTTTCCTTGCCCTCTCCTTTGTTCTCTTCTCCTCTCTCCTGCTCCTCCTCCCTTCTCCCTGCTTCCCGCTCTCCCTGCCCCCTCTTCCCCCACCCCCCAAAGCCTTTCTTCAGATCTTGTGAAAACTAATCAAACTCACATCAAGTTGATCATCAAGTTGATTCTGACTCAGTGATACCGTATGGGGGTTCCAAGTCTGTCAAGGTTCACAGGAGCAGGAAACTTCGTTTTTGTTTTTTCTCCCATAGAGTGGCTGGCAAGTTCAAATTGCTGACCTTAGGAACCACAGCCCAACAGGATGGCTTTGTCTTCATTATCTAGTGCTGCTACAACACTAGTCCCACTAGTGGGAGACGTTTTGAAAAGCAACATTTCTTTGCTCACAGTCCTGGAAGCTAAAAGTCCAGACCATGATCTGGACCTTGCTCACTCTTTCCTTGCTGGTAGCCCTGTGTGTTGTGGAGTTCCTCGGACTGTAAGATGCTCCTGCTAAGCAACAGAGAGCATTTTCCCAGCTCAGAAAACCGGAAGGGGAGAGAAAGGACAAATGGAAACGAGAAACGCAAGATGAAGTGAAAGGAGTGGGCTCAGCTAAAGCAGCCTGGGCCCCACGTCCCTGCACATCCCCGAGATCAGCAGCTGACCCCTGAAATGAGGAGACTGGAAAACAAGGCCTGGACTGCCTGACTCCCTACCTGCCAGAGCTGATAAACTACATGCTGGGCCATGAACCTTGCTGCTGCAGCAGGGACCTCCCCTTCCCCCACTTTCCTTTAAATACCCAGGGACCTGGAACATAGCCCCCGGTTTTCCCTGGGCTACTTGCTAGACCGTGGAACTTCGCCAGGGAACTAACTCTCTCTCTCTCTCTCTCTCTCTCATTGCTACAATAAAACTGTCTCTAACTTCACCTACTTCATGCTCTTCCTGTGTCTCAGTTTACCTCTCACTCGTCCTGTGCTTCAGTTTGTCTTTACAGTAGGGATTGTGTCCAGTGTCAGGAAACAAAATGTGTACAAGTTGCTTATAAATTTGTTCACTATATTGTCCTTACCTATACCAATGTAAGAGGACATCCCTTCACCTAAGAATTATTTTAAAAGGAGTTAAATTAATCATTGTTTTTCAACAATTTTGAATAATTTTAGTGTTTTATGCTCAGTGCAGAGACCAAGTCAATTAAAAGGTTACCTATTATATGCTTTCATTTATGTAACTTTCTTGAAATAAATGGACAGATGAAGAATAGATCAGTGGTTTCGGGGTGAAAGGTGGGGATGGGTATATATATATATTTTTTAAAAAAGGAGGCACTAGGAGAGCTAGATCGAGGGCAAAGTAACCAAGAGGAATTACTGAAACCTGAGTGAAGGCCAAACATGTTAGTGGGACAAGAGGAAAGTAAAAAGGAAATAGAGGAAAGAACTAGGAGGCAAAGGACATATATAGAGGCATATACTTATGTAAATATATTTATATAAAATGATAGGGAAATAAATCTATGTACATATATTTATAAGTATTAAGGTAGCAGACAGACTTTGGTAGAGCAGACAGACTCTACTCAAGTACTCTTTCAACACAAGAACACTTTGTTCTAATAATCAGCATGCTCACCTTCCCAACACAATCACCGAAGAATAAATAGTGTATAAGCAAATGTGGTGAAGAAAGTTGATGGTGCCTGACTATCAAAAGATATAGTGTCTAGGGTCTTAAAGGCTTGAAAATAAACAAGCTGAGAAGAAACAAAGCCTACATGGAAGAAACATACCAGCCTGTGTGATCATGGGCTGTCCATGGGATCAGGTATCAGGCATCAAAGACCCAGAACAAAAAATCATATTGATGTGAATGGGGGGGGGGGGCAGAGTGGAGACCCAAGCCCATCTGTAGACAGTGGGACATCCCCTCACAGAAAGGTCGCAAGGAAGGTGAGTCAGCAAGGGAGCAGTATAGCACCAATGGAGCATACAATTTTCCTCTAGTTCTTGAATGTTTCCCCTTCCCCTATTATCATGGCTCCAATTCTACCTCATATTTCTATGTTGCTCAGTGCATCTGCGCACTGATCAGAGCTGGAAACACAGGAAATCCAGGACAGATAGCCCCCCTCAGGACCAATCATGAGAGGAGCAATGCTGAAGGAAAAGGGGAAGTTGGGGGTGTAGAAAGGGGAATCGATAACAACATCTACATCTAACACCCTTCCTGGAGTATGGGCAACAGAAAAGTGGGTGACAGGAAACACCAGTCACTCTGAGACATGAGAAAAATAATTTATAAACTATCAAGGGTTCATGAGGGAGGGAGGGAGGATGAAGGCGGGGGGGAAATGAGCTGATACCAAGGATTCATGTAGAAAGAAAATGTTTCAAGAATGATGATGGTAACAAATGTGCAAACGTGGCCTGCAAACAAGTATGTATTGAGCGTGAAAGGCGTTATATGAGCCCCCAATAAAATGATTTTAAAAGAGCTTATACTGAGGGCTCAATTAAAAATGTTTTGGAAATGATGGCAACATATGTACAAATATGCTTAATGATGTATGAAATGTTATAAGAGTTGTGAGAGCCTCCAATAAAATGACTTAATAAATAAATAAACAGTTCCTTGCAGTTAGCAGACCAAAGCACAACTCACTATGCCACTAGCGCTCCCTAAGGAGTGGGTCAATACTGTATCTTGGTAGTAGCAGTGATGCAAATCTGCAATAAAATAACAACCTTACCAAAAAAAGAATGCATGCATAAATTAGTTAAATCTGATGAAAGCCGACACTTTTCTCCAGGGCTTCCGGGCAGATGACTGCATGACACTCACCAGAGGGAACCAGCAGAAGATCGGCCCTGGGAAAGAGTTTGAAAGAGAAATTCAGCACTACCAGATGCTGGAGGATCATCATAAGGATAAGTAGACACAGATTCGCGGGGTCCCGAGGGGCTGGGGGCTCTGGGTTTGCCACAGTGAAGCCCGGCCAGGGCTATCTGCCAGAGCTGCTGCCGGGACAAGTTGAGCCGGCATAGCGGTGCTGTCTAGTCGGAGCGGCAGCTTAGTCGGAACCACGGCTCAGTGGGAACCGCAGCTCAGTTGGAACCGTGGCTTGCCGCCGGTGCAGGGTGGAGATTGAACCCTTGTGGCCCGCTCTCAGATATCAGGGCTGCGTTCCATTCATTAGCTATTCTCTATCCCCCAACAAGTCTGGTCTCTTGTAGTTAACTCCTGGTCTTTCCCAGTTTGGCTCACAGGTCAGACCCCTCCCCTTAACCTGGGGCAACTACTCCTGCTACACCCAGATGGGAGAGGTCCACTCTGTGCAGAGTAGGCCGAGGGAGGAGAAGCTGGTTCCACCCAATTTCCTCCAGGGGAATTCCAGTCAGTGTGTTTGGGAGAGCTCTTACAGGTGATCTGGGGGTCCATCTAAGGCATCCTCCTCCTGCCAGCCTTGTGTTTCACACAGCCCAGGGCAGTTCCAACAGTGCTAGCCATTCCAAGCTGCTGCAGGAACAATTTCCCAGCTTCCGCTGTGATCTGCCAGATCCAGTGGTTCCATCCAATACTCACAGTGCTCTACTCAGAAGTGGGCAGCCCACCAACATTCCATGACACCTCCCTTGCAGTGGGCACCTCCTGCAGTGCCCCAGGCTGCGGTGGGCTACACCATCTGAGCTCATGGGGAGATCATGCAGTGCAACACTATCCTTGTGGGTCCACAAAAGTCCAACCAGTGGACCCTGGGAAGAGCACCCAACTTGCCCTCCAGATAACAGAACACCAGTTCACTAGGAAAAGAGTGAAGTCACAAGAGGATAAAGAGTTAGGAAAATTCCATAGCGAAATTAGTCACAGAAAGTTAGAAGACACATTCCTTTAAGACTCCCAGAGGAAGCCAGTAGTCTTTGAGACCCTAGAAAATGACACCTGGTACTTCGAAAACAACACAATGCAAACAGCAATCAGCCCCAACAACCTCAATGAAAAAACAGGAGAAGGGCTGAGTCCCAGTGGCGTAGTGATTGAGTGTGGGACTGCGGCCCATTGGCTTGGTGGTACAAATCCAACGGCAACTCTCCGGGAGCAAGGCTTGGTAGCTCCCATGACCACCAGAGGGCAGTGATGACCCCCCCTCCCCCAAAAAGAAAGAAAAAACAGAAGAAACAAATGGTAACAGTAGATGATGCCCTGAACCTAGTGGCATACATAGAAGAAGCAGACATTGATATGCCGCAGATGGAAACTTTCAGAATGATGTCTGGAGTCATACATGGCATGAGGGAAAACAATACAGAAAAAGGACGAATTAATAGATGCGATAAAGTCCATACACCAAAGGGAAATACAAGAGTTTAGGGTCGAGATGACAGAAAACAACTTGGCGAATCATCTAGAGGAAGCTGAAAACCATCAGTGACCTAGATGATGACCAAGTGGAATTTAACATACATGAAAAAAATCTAATAAGATTATCAGAGAAACTGAAGAAAATGTAAGAGCTATGTCTGAAACTATAAGAAGAAATAACATCAGAATTATTGGCCTGCTGGAAGAAGACAACAAAGAAGTCATCTGCAACAATAGTCAGAAAATTCCTGGAGGAAAACTTCCCTAGCTTAATGAATGAAAACCAGACAGCCATTCAGGAGGCTGAAAGAACACCAGCTACACTGAATCACAGAAAAAAGTCACCGAGACACATAATAGTTAAACTATCCAGCTTTGGGGAAAAGAAAAAAATCATGAGAGCAGATAGGGGAATAAAAGCAATCACATATAAAGGTTCCCAAATAAGAATATGCACAGATCTATGAGCAGACACTATGAAGAAGAGGAGAGAGTGGAGTAATATGTTTCAAAAATTGAAGGAAAATAACGCAAACCCAAGAATACTCTACTGAGCCAAATTATTTATCAAGCCAGATGGAGAAGTAAGAGTTTTTCCAGACAAGGGAAAACTCAAAGAATACGTTAGAAGAAACCCAGCTCTACAAAAGATCCTGCTGACCCAATATGAGCAGAACAACACTCCTCATACATAAATAAGAGAACATCAGATAGAACAACCTCACCCAGAGGGCAGCAAAGAGAAAATAGCCCTGAAAATAGGAATGACTTACGAGTGGAAAGAAATCAAGAACGATCAACCCTCACACACATGCACAGCACACTGAAAAGAAAGGGAGGTAGGGAAACTCTCAACACAGAAGGTAGAAGATAACATCACACATTCCACAGTTGGAGATAATAACCCTAAACATCAATGGACTGAACTTGGGAATCAAAAGATTGAGGCTAGCAGACTGGCTTAGAAAACACAACCCATCAATCTGCTTCCTACAGGAGACACATCTCAAGACTACAGACAAAGATAGACTGAGAATCAAAGGCTGGAGAAAGGCATACCAAGCAAACAACAATTCAAAAAAAGCAGGGGTAGCAATTCTAATCTCAGGTCAAATTGGCTTCAAAGTGCAAATTATAAAAAGAGATAAGTAAGGATACTATATAATGCTCATGGGAAAGGTAGACAATGAATCAATAAGCATTGTAAACATATATTCCCCTAATGAGAGACCCGCTGAATATGTAAACCAAACACTGCTAAAGATGAAAAAAGAAATTACAGCCTCAACAATCATAGTGGGTGACTTCAATATGCCACTCTCTGAGAAAGACAGATCACAGGGAAAGAAACTCAATAAGAAGACTAGAGATCTGAACACTACAATTAGACAATTTGATTTGGTAGATATCTACAGAGTTTTTCACCTAAATAAAAAACAATTCACATGCTTTTCATCCCCACATGGAACATATTCGAAGATAGACCACATGCTGGGATATAAGGCAAATCTACATAAATATAAGCACATTGATATAATACAGAACTCTCTCTCAGATCACTGTGCCATAAGGTTGGAAATCAACAAAAGGAATATGAAGAGAACTACAGAAAATAAATGGAGAATGAATAATTATTGCAAAAGGAGAATGTACAGGCCCAGATCAGAGATGAAATTAAAAATTTTCTAGAAACCAATGAGAATGAAAACATGACATACCAAAACTTATGGGACACAGCAAAGACAGTCTACAGAGGAAGTTTCATAGCAATACAGGCACACCTGAAAAAGGAAGAGCATCTCAAAACTGATACATTGGCACAGAACTTACAATGACTAAAGCAGAGTCAGCAGGACAATCCCACTAATAGCAAAAGAAAAGAAATAATAAAAATCAGGGCTGAGATTCAGGAGAGGGAAAATAAGAAAACAATGGAAATAATAATGCTGCTAAAAGTTGGTTCTTTGAAAGGATTAACAAAATTGACAAACTGCTAGCAGACTTAACCAAAGAAAGGAGGGAAAAATTTTCAATAGCAAGAATGAGGGATGAAAGAGGGGACATCACAACTTAGCCTAATGAAATTAAAAGGATAATTACACAGTACTACAAAGAATTGTACTCTAAAGAATTCAACAACTTGGAAGACAAGGCCAAATTACTGGAAAAACAGTCCCTTGCTAGACTATCCTCATCAGACGTCAGGAATCTCAACAGACTCATAACAATAGAAGAAATAGACAAGGTTATCAAGGAATTACCAACAAAAAAATCACCTGGACCAAATGCCTTTACAGAATTTTACCAAGCATTCAGAGAAGAACTGACACCAATCCTACACAAACATTTTTAAAACATAGAAAAAGTTGGCAAACTCCTGAACTTCTATGAAGTGTTAGGTATAACACTCATACCTAAGCCAGGGAAAGATTCCACAAGAATTGAGAACTACAGACCAATATCTCTAATGAACATCGATGCAAAAATCCTTAATAAAATATTGGCCAACAGAATACAAAAGTATATAAAACTAATAATTCACCATGACTAAGTGAGTTTCACACCAGGGATGCAGGGGTGGTTCAACATAGGAAAGACCATTAGTATCATTTGCCTCATTGACATAAAGAACTCTAAGAACCACATGATAATATCAATAGATGTGGACAAAGCATTTGACAACATCCAACACTAATTCCTGCTTAAGATACTCAAGAAGATGGGAATAGAAGGAAAATTCCTCTCAAGACAATACAAGCTATATATGAAAAACCAACAGCCAACATGATAGTCAATGGAGAAAAGACAAACACAATCCCAGGACCAAACAAGGATGCCCCTTGTCCCCACTCTTATTCAATATCGTACTGAAGGTTTTAGCGAACAGTATAAGGCAAAGAACAGACATCAAAGTATTCAGCTGGGGAAGGAAGAAGTGAAATTATCACTATTTGCAGATGATATTATTTTATATATTAAAACCCCCAAAAACTCCACAAAAGGATTATTGAAAACAATAGAGGAGTATGGCAGAGTGGCAGGATAAAGATCAACAATCAGAAGTCCATCAGACTGCTGTACACATCAGATAAGACCTCAGAAGAGAAGATAAAAAAGACGTACCCTTCACAATAGCCACTCACAAATTGAAATATCTAGGGATATACCTGACAAAAAGAACAAAAGATCTATATGATGAAAACTATAAAACACTATTACAAGAAACCAAGAATGACTTCAGCAAATGAAAGAATATCCCATGCTCGTGGATCGGAAGACTCAAATAGTAAAGATGCCAGTTCTACCCAAGGCAATATACAAGTTTAATGCAATTCTGATACAATTACCCTCATCGTCAAAGAAATGGAAAAAATGATTGCCAACTTCATATGGAGAGGGTAGAAGTCCAGAATTAGCTGGGATCTCCTTAAGAAGAAGGATACAGTGGAATGGCTAACTTTATCTGACTTTAGCACATACTATACAGCCACAGGGGTCAAAACAGCATGGTGCTGGCATAATGATAGATACTCAGTCTGATGGAAAAGAATCAAAAACTCAGAAATAAAAAATATCAGCATACAGACAACTGATCTTTGATAAGGGTCAAAAGATATGAAATGGGAAGCAGATGCCCTTTTCAACAAATGGTGCTGGGAAAAAAATGGATATCTACTTGTAGAAAAATGAAGCAAGACCCTTACCTCAATCCATGCACTTGACTAAACTCAAGGTGGATCACAGACTTTGAAGTAAGACCCCAAACTATTAGGGCCATCAGTGAGGTAATTGGGACCATCCTGAGAATTTTGGCGCAGGGATTACATGGGCTATTAGAAATAGGGAAGGACACAAACACAGAGGAGGCACAAATAGACAGGTGGGTTATACTGAAGATAAAACACCTGTGTGCATTGAAAGAATTTGCCCAGAGAGTAATAAGAGAACCCATGGACTGGGAAAACATCTTTAGCAATGACAAATCATATACGGCCTTATTACTAAAATCTACAATAACCTGATAGCTTCCCAAAAGAGCAAAACTAACTGCCTACTGAGGAGGTGGACAAAGGACATGAACAGAAGTTTCACTGAGGCAGAAATACGAATGGCCAATAAACATATGCGAAAATGTTCCCTATCATTGGCCATAAGAGAAATGCAAATCAAAACAGCAATGAGAAACCACCTAACACCCTCAAGGATAGCCCAATTCAAAAAATCAGAAGTAATAAGTGTTGGAGATGCTGTGGGGAGATAGGAACACTTATCCACTGCTGCTTGACCTGTAAGTATGTACAGCCACTATGGAAATCAATTTGGTGATATCTAAAACAGATGGAAATTGAGCTACCATAAGACCCTCCAATTCCTCTACTGGGCATATACCCAGAAGAAGCAAGCAACAAACCATGACCAATGTTTATCGCAGCACAGTTCACAATTGCAAGAGTTGGAAGCAACCCAACTGACGAATCGATCAACTGACGAATCGATTAAAAAGCTGTGATACATATATAAAATGTGGTGAAGAGAGCTGATGGTGCTCGGCTATGAAAAGATATAGCATCTGGGGTCTTAAGGGCTTGAGTAAATAAGTGGCCAACCAACTCAGAAGCAACAAAGCCCACATAGAAGAAGCACACCAGCCTGTGTGATCACGAGGTATGGAAAGGATCCCGTGTTAGGTATCAAAGAACTAAAATTATATCATTATAAATGAGGGTGAGTACAGATTGGGGACCTAACGCCCATCAATAGGTGAAGCGACATTCTCTTAATAGAGTGGTTGCAGGGAGATGAGCCAATTAAAGTACAGTGTAGTAACAATGAAATATGCACTTTTCTTCCTGTTCTCAAATGCTTCCTCCCACCCACTATCATGCTACCGGTTCTACCAGAGAAGTCCAGCTAGAACAGGGGATGTACACTGGAGTTGGAAACATGGGGAATTTAGGATAGATGTTCCCTCAGGACTAGTGATGTGAGTGATGATACTGGGAGGGTATACGGATGGTGGAGTAGAAAGGGGGAACCAATTTCAGGGATCTACATATAACCTCCTCTCTGGGGCATGGCCAACAGGGAAGTGAGTAAAGGGACACATTGGACAGGGTATGATATGAAAAAGCAATAACAATGCGTAAATTATTAAAGGTTCATGGGGAGGAAGGGAAATATGGGGAGCTGGAACTGGGGGCCTAAATGGAGGGAGGATGTTTTGACAGTGATGATGGCAACAAGTGTGCAAATGAGGCCTACATACAATTGATGTATGTATGGATCATGAGGGGAGGTGTATAAGTACCCAATAAAATGATTCATTAAAAAAAAGAGTGGGGAAGGGGAAAGAGGAGCTTATGCCAAGGGCCCAAGTGGAAAATATTTGGAAATGAATGTGGCAGCATATGTGCAAATGTGCTTGATATAGATGAAGTATCGAATATTATAATGGCTGTAAGAGCCCCCAATAAAATTATTTTTTACAAAAGGAAAGCAATCTGATTAAAGCCACATGCTAGCTACTTACACTCATAGCAATTTCCTGATCTTGATAATGGACTATAGTTTCATAAGGAATTATTGTGGGAAACTGGGGGAAAGGTATAAAAGATATCCCTGTATAATTTTCATAACATAATTATTGCAAAATATTGCCCTTACAGAAGGGTTCCAAGGAAGGCATGAGTCAATCAGGGTGAAATATAGCATCGATGAAATACACAGTATACCTCTGGTTCCTTGAGGCTTCCTCATCCCCCACTATGATGCCCTTTCAGTGCAGCGAGGCCGGACAAGTACACAGGTACAAATAAGAGCTCCTGACACACAGAATCCAGATCAGATAAGGCCCTCAGAAACAGAAGTGGGAATAGCAATAACAGGAGGGTGTGGGGGAGGGTGAAGTGACGAGGGGGGAAGAAATCGAGAGAGAAGGAAGACAGAGGTTAATATAAGATGAAAATAATAATTTATAATTTATCAAGGGGTCACTAGGGTGGGAGGGGAGTTGGTAGGATAAAAAAAGGAGGTAATACCAAGTGCTCAATAGAAAATAAATGTTTATAAAAGATTGATGGCAACATATGTACAAATATGTTTAATACAATAGATGTGTGAATTGTTATAAGAACTGTTAGTGTCCCCAACAAAATAACCTTTTAATTTAAGAAAGAAGTGTTGTACAATCATCACCACAATCATTTTTAGAACATTTTCTTCATTTTTGTACTCATCATTCTTAGCTCCCCATTCCCCCAGTCCGAACCTCTCCTGTCATACTTACAGTGAACCATTAGTCCATTACTGTCTACATAAATTTACTTATCCAGGATTTCATATACAGAAAAGAAATTTTAAACCAATAATATGAATAACAAAGTAAAACAGATGAAAACCTCAACTGAAAAGAAAACAGAAACTATTAAAAACTAGAATATCAGAAGTGACCAGCCTCTGATACACACAACATGGGTTCAACAGGCGCAGTTGCACAGTGATAATTACTATTTATTATAATAACAATATAGAGATGAGAGAGAGAGAGAGAGAGAGAGAGAGAGAGAGAGGAACAATAAGAGTCAGATGTATATCACATCAGGGTAACATGCCCACCTTCGCCCTGTATGGTGGTCCGCGTGGAGAGAGAGGACAAACATTACTTTTCCCTGTTTCAATAGCCTTAACAGGGGACATATGAGTCCTAATATGAGTCCTATTGCCACCAGTCAGGACGTGTCAAAAGAGGGGGCTGTCTTAAGGGCTATAAGGTGATAATGGTTTAGGGATGCCCACGTGACTAAGAGGAGAGGGATGTGATAAGGAAAGACTTCAGACTCCTGGGGGTAGGGTGAACAGGTCTGTCTTGTTAGGGGTCTTTGACAGTGGCTCTTGAATCCCAGGGACAGGCCTCAAGGGAAGCGGATCATTATCCTAACTTGAGTCATGCAAAGCCCTCAGATAACTGGGAGCCTCAGGGAGAATAGATAACTAGAACACTAAATGTTGGTAAATCGCTTGCTTAATATTTTGGAGTAAGCAATTGTGGAAAAGTCCTGTCTTCATCCCACACTAGGATAAATTTAAATGGATCATAAGGTTGCTAAATCTTAACTTAACTACACTGCCAACTATCCACTTTCCAAGACATCCTTCATGGTAGCATGGTTGTTTCCAACCCTGGTCTATGGTCAGTGGGCATCCCCTAGGGGATTAATTCATGTGTATTTCTCCATGACTTAAAAAAAAAAAACACCAAAAAAATTGAAACAGTTTCAAAATGCATCAAAGAGGAGATGAAATGATAAGATACATTTTGTCCTAACTATGTCTGCCATAATCAACATTGCAATGCTCTCTGTCTGACAGCAAGCCTGTTCACATCACTCAGCTACCATCCGAGGGGACGTGTGGATCCCACCAACGGGGTTTGGACTTCTATTGTCATCTCTACTACTGGTTCTCAGCCTTCCTAATGCCACGACCCTTTAATACAGGTTCTCATGTTGTGGTTACCCCCAACCATAACATTATTTTTGTTGCAACTTCATAACTGTAATTTTGCTACTGTTATGAATTGTAATGTAAATCTCTGATGTGTATGATGTGTTTTCATTGTTACAAAGTGAACATAACTAAAGCATAGTGATTCATCACAAAACAGTAAGTAATTATATATTGTGAAATATTTTATAATTAAATGAAGTTTTTTCTTGAAGCATAGTTTAGCATGAGTAACAGTCTTAATATAAAAACAGTAAACTATATTGCTACATTTTGTGACAGTATACCTAAAAAGCTCATGGCAGTGAAGAGGTTGAGATAGCTTCTTTCTCACCAGATCAGAAATTCTCAGTCAGTCTTTGAAAGAGCACAACAAAGATCATCATCTACAACACGTCTACATTTGTATTTAGACTTGATAACCAACAAACTGGAAAACCCTATTTCACAAAGATATGTTGTTGGAAATGGAGGAAGAAGGCACAACATAGTCTCAGAGAGAGCAGGATATGACTGCAAACACTTGATCCATGATTTGGTAACTGGCATTTTAGAGAAATCCATTCTCACTGCATCGCTGTTAATAAATTCAGTGAACTCTTGTGCTGTCTCAGGAATATCTTGAACTTTGTGAATGGGCTTCTGGAAAGTGCTGATGGTGTGTTAGGTAGATTTGGAAAGTATGATGAAATTTCATCTGCAAGCATGTGCAGATGTTCTTTCACAGAAATTTCATTGTAACCCTTTTGTCATGTTCCTCAAAGAAAGAAGATAAGGTAGGCCACATGTAAATTTTATTTTCAGCCAATTTTTGTTGTTGCGGTTGCCAAAGCTGAAGTTTCATTTGGAATGATCAGATATTTTCAGAGAAATCAAGAAATGCTGCATTTGGTTCATGCAGTGATCAATTTAATTCATTCAAGATGGCCAAGATGTCAACCAAGTAAACTACTTTCTGCAGTACTCTTTCAGAAATGAACCTATTATGTCAAATATTTCTCATTAGAAAACATTTTGAGTTCATCATGAAGCTCAAAAACACGTTTTAAAACTTTTCCTCTAGACACCCATATTTCAGTGAGAAATAGCAGAGCCGTATTCGGCACATCCAACTTGTTACACAGTTGTGAAAACAGACCTGTTTAAAGTGCTCACCTTTACAAAATCGACAGAACTTCTGATGTTTTTCATGACTTCTTGTAACTTGTGACAGGGTCTGTGCTGATGAGTCATACAGTGAGTTCCGATGACTTTTGGTCACTCATTAAGTACCAAACATTGAAATCCAGATCAACATCCTAGCATCGTTGGAGCACCGTCTATGCAAACACCACAAACCTTTTCCCAAGAGATCTTATACTCTTTCAGAAATGAACCTATTATGTCAAATACATTACATGCAGTAGTTGCTGTTTCAAGAGGTTTGCAAAAAAGAAACTCACCTTTAAAGTCGCCATCGTTAATATACCTCACATAAACCAGTAACTGTGAACAGTTTGCAATCTCTGTAGATTCATTAAGCTGGATGCTAAATATTGGAAGTGGGGTAAATTAGATTTTCAGGATTACCTGATCAAGAATATCAGCAGGCATGTCATCTATTCTTGTGCAGACAGTGTTGTTAGATAAGGAAATTGCACTCAATTTCATAACAAATTCGTCTCCGGTCATAACTTGCAATGCCTTTGGTCACTGGCAACAGTAAATTCTCAGCAATAGTGTGAGGTTTTATAGCTCTGGCCAGCCTAGTGCCAAATGTACTGTAAAACCAATGTTTACTATGCTGTGTTTGTGGTACTTGCCACCAGTGTCAAGTGTGGCTTTCTTGAGTCCATCAGATTTGCTTCTAAAATAGTTGGTATTCTTGCCAGCAAATCTCAGATGTTTGCTATTAAAGTGGTGTTTTAGTCTGTTTAGCTTCATAGATTTAGTCTGTTTAGCTTCATAGATTCAGCTGAGGCTGAGCACTGGTGGCGTAAGTGGTTGAGTGCGGGACTGCAGCCCGCGGGCTTGGTGATTCAAATCCAGCGGTGGCTCTCAGGAGCAGCACTGGGTAGCACCCACGACCACCAGCGGCAGTGATGCCACCCCCCCAGAAAAAGATTTAGCTGAAAGAACTTCATAACAAATAACACATTGTTGTTTCTCACTTTCTGCTGTAATTATTAAGGTAAAACCATACTGTAAAAAAAATCCTCACTAATGTTCTTCTCTACACAATATTCTTCTCTACACAATCCATTGTCATGGGATGGTCTGCTAATAAAAATAATATATAATAGCTTTAATAATACAAAAGATGACACATGGCATAGTTCAGTCAATGCAGTTATTAAAGTTTCCTATGATTTATCACTCTCTGAGGATATATATACATATATATTTGCAGTTGTTGATTATTTTACAGTACATGACTTTACATTTACCAAGTAATTATAATTCATGAAGTGTTATTTTACCTCCAATACTGCTGCTTTCAACACAGTAGCTGTTTCAACAGAGTAGCTGCTTTCAACATAGCAGCTGCTTTCAACACAGTAGTTGTTCTCTACACATCTGTGACTAATATGCATAAGTAAATGATGGTGACAACCCTTTCACATACACCTGTATTTGTAAGGGGTGCATGTGAAGAGGTTGGCACAATGATGTCATCACACTGGGTACTCAGATGTGTACGTTTTTGCATGTGGGTGGACCGATCTGGAGACAGAGAGAGGAGTGGTGTCTCAGTTCCAAGACCACTGGAAATATGTGCTTTCTGATGGTCTTAGGTGACCCCTGCGAAAGGATCATTCAACCGCAAAGGAGTCACCATTCACAGCTTGAGAATCGCTGCTAATCAGATACTGACAAATGAAGCTCCATCCTTTAGATTTGGGTGGCATTATTCACAATCCTTGTATCACACAGGCTGGTGGTGTGCTTCTTCCATGTGGACTTAGTTGAAGCCTCACTTAGATGGCTTCTTGTTCAAAGTTAAGCCTTTCAGACCCCAGACACTATTCTTTCTGATAGTTGGCACCATCTGCTTTCTTCAGCACACTTTGCTACAGCACCCATACCTTCAGTCATCTCTTCATGAGGGTGAGCATCAAGCAGGGCCAATTCTCAAAATATGTATCAGTTTCACAGAGGATATTTGCACATGTATATTTACCTTTGCCACAAATAAATGCATTTCTGTGGTGAGCATACCAGGAGAAAAGTTATGGAAACATCTTATATGTAAAAATCATGAAGAAATATATTGCTAAAATGATGAAATATACAACTTTCCTGTAGTTCTTTTATGCTTCTTCCCTCTCACTATCATGATCCCAATTCTACCTTACAAATCCAGCTAGACCAGATGATGTACACTGGTACAGATAGGAACTAGAAACACAGGAATCCAGGAAGGATGAGCCCCTCAGAACCAGTGGTGAGAGTGGCAATACAGGGGGCATGAAGGGAAGGTGGGGTAGAAAGGGTAAACCAATCACAAGGGTCTACATAAAACCCCCTCCCTGGAGAACAGACAACAGAAAAGTTACCTTGGAAAGTCTAGCATATGACAAAATAATAATAATTTATAAATTATCAAGTGTTAATGAGGGAGCAGGGAGCAGGAAGGGAGGGGAAATATGAGGAGCTGAGATCAAGGGCTCAAGTAGAAAGAAGATGTCTTGAGAAGGATGATGGCAACAACTGTACAAATGTGCTTGACACAATGAATATTAATATGGATTGTGATAAGAGTTGTATGAGCCCCCAATAAAATGATTAAAAAAAAAAAGAAATACTAGACCTGGGGAATCAGGACCATAGTTTCCAGACACTGTCTTTTAAGGTTGCAATTAAAGCTATAACCCTCTCTCGCCCTGATATGGGAAGCCGAGTGGCATAGTTGTTACTTGCTGGACTGATAACTACAAAGTGAGCAACTCAAGAACCACTAGCCACTCTAAGGGAGAAAAACAGGGCTTTCTACTCCCTTAGAGAAAGGTTTTCTACTCCCGTAAAGAGTTACAGTCTCAAACTCACAGGACCCTGTCCTATAGGGTCGGCATCAGCTAGAGAGCAGTAACTTTTGTTTGCTATATGTTTTTAATTTTTTTGTGTGTGTGTGGGCATCACTGCCTCTGGTGGTCATGGGCGCTACCCAGCCGCCGCTGGATTTGAATCACCAAGCTTGCAGGCTGCAGTTCCACACTCAACCACTTACGCCACCGGGGCTCAGCTGCTACATGTTTTTTTTTTTTTTTTAACACTGCTTTCTTGATATAAAGGAACACCCATTTCAAAGGGTGTCCATAATTTTAGGCTTCAAAAAAAAAAAAAACCAAACCAAACTTGATGTCATTGAGTTGATGCTGATTCACAGTGACCTTACAGGCTTCAAGGTTAGTAATTACAATATATCATAAAATGAAGTTACATAGCTAGAATATTCATGTTAAATAATCATCCGACCTTATCACTAATCCCAACACTAACCCTCAATCTTAACCGTAGCCTTAACACTACAAGGAGTTCTATGAAATAGCCTTAATCCACCCATTTACTCTCAAATTACTCCTACCCCTAAATCCTCACCCCTAATAATAACTCTAATCCTAACACTAGAACCAAGTTCTAGGACTAGCCCTCGCTTCAAACCTGATGCTAAGCCTAACCATAGCCCAACTACTAACTCTAACCCTTTTACCTCTAACCCTAATATAGACAAAGGCTCAAGTCTAGGGCAAATCCATAAATCAAACCCTTAAAGCTTAACAATGATACTAGACAAAGACCCTTAGGTAAACCAATAACCCTAAGCCTAAACCTAAACACCTAGATGTACCCTCTGACTGTAACTTGAATACCAATATTAAACCTAACCAGTGGTAGTTACATAATTTCATGTCAATTTAATATATAGAAGTGTAGGGGTGGAGTCTAGCCTGTCAATCAGATCTCTCAGCCTGATGCTCCTTGGGGATGTGGCCTTCTCATAAGGAGGGTCCTGGGAATCGCGCTCTCTCTCTCTCTCTCTCTCTCTCTCTCTCTCTCTCTCTCTCTCTGCTTTTACCTTGCTACTGGTGAGCCACCCTGTGACCTGGCACAGCCCTGTGATGCTTCCACCATAGTTGGATGCACAAGACTTTTCAGCCACCAGTCTGTGGGTCTTTTGCATCATTGCATGTTTCCCTATGTGAGTCTGAAGAGGAATTTGTGGACTAGTATCAGACTTATGGACTTGAGTTGGATTGGGCTGGGATGTTTCCTTGATATATAATTACTTCTTAATATGAAGATCTCTCTTACACATATGTGAGTGTCACTGGATTTGTTATTCTAGTCAAACTTGGCTAACACAAACCCTAACAATAGACCAAGCTCTATGCTTATGCCTAGCTTAATTTCTAATCTTAAGTCTAATTTTAAAGGCAACATAAAGCTAGCCCTGACCTAAATTCTAATTCTAAATCTAAGCCTGAAGCAACCCTTACACTAATGTTTAAATTTAATTCCAAATAAATTCTAACTCTAAAATTAGCCCTAAAACTGAAGCTAACTCCCAATCCTAAATTTTACCATAGTTCTAGCCAAGACCTAGGCCTACTGCTAACCCAACACTTAAATCTAAGCCTAAATTTAATCCTATCACCAATATTAAACCAAACCATAGGCCAATTCCCAGCTTAATTCCTTACTCTAAGTCTAATAGCCCCTAACCTTAATCTTTACCCTATTTCCAAGTGTAATACTAATACTCACCAAGCCTTAATCCCTAACTGTAATCTGAACTCTGACCATAAACTCTAAAAAATCCTAACCTCTAACCCTGATTTGAACTCCAAGTTCTCATCTTAAGTCCTAACTCTAAACCTACATCTAATCCTAAAATTAAAACCTACTAGGTTTACACATAGGGACCCCTGATAGTGTAATGGACTGGGTTGCCCAGCCAAAGTGTGCAGTTCAAAACCACCAGCTGTTCCATTGGAGAAAAAGGAGCCTTCTACTCTTGTAAATAGTTACCATCTTTGAAACATACAGAGGAAGTTATACTCTGTTCCACAGGGTTTCAATCAGATTCAACTCAATGACTGTGATAGGTTTACACATAGCTCAATTTTTGTCGAAGTACCATATGGTCTAGCAACACTTTTTGCTAGACCTATAATGTACCCCAAAGAAATAAGAAACAGAACAGGAATAGATGTAAATTCTCCCATGATTGTTACAGTACAGTTCACAATATCAATAAGGTAGAAACAGGGCCAAATCAGTGGAGAATGGACAAAAAA
>PVJH01024180.1:0-33502 GCA_004026705.1 Nesogale talazaci | reverse complement strand
GGAGAGTGTGGGTCTTATCTCCACAGAAGCTGGAGTGGGCATGCAGATCCTACCATGAAGCACCCAACCGTGCAGACAGAGTGGACACATGGAAGGAGGCATAAAAAGAGACTGCTACAGGGCTGGCCACATCCAGACCTGGAAGTAGAGGTGGCAAAAAATAGGCTGGGGGAGGGACCAGAATGCCACACCCACATGGAGACAGGTGGATACAGAGGATGAGAAAGAGAGATGGTCCGGTCCCCATGAGGACCCGAGCCCAGAAGACTATGCCCTTGCAGAAACCTACGCCACAGGGGGACAGGGCAAACAACAACAGGACCTGTCATACTGTCTCCCTATGGAAGCAGAGGACATTTCAGGGGTCATATGGTGAGAAAGAAATGTGGGCTGAGCCCCCAAAATGGATCTAATCAAGAAAGGAGCACTACTGTTTGGACAGTCGGGAGGAGAGAAAGATTGGGCTGATCGTTTCTGGAGGGGTGCAGGGGAGAGGGGAGAGGAAGGGGGGCCTGAACAGACTCGGGGATGGGGAGAACAACAGGTGGTCCGCAGTTGGTGGTGGGGAGGGTGTGGGAGGCCTGGTGGGGCCGAAGTAAGGGTAATGTAATAGAGAGGAAGTACTGAAACCCAAATGAAGGGCGAGTATGACAGTGGGACAGGAGGAAGGCAGAAGGAAATAGAGGAAAGAACTAGAAGGCAAAGAACTTGCAGAGGTCTAAACACAGACATATACATATGTAAATAAAAGCACATATTATAAGGAGGGAATAAATCCAGATATACATGTTTATATGTTTAGTACTAAGGTAAAAACTGGACCTTGAACCCCTACCCAGGCGCTCTCCCTCAAGGCAAGAACACTTTGTTCTACTAATTTGGCATTTCAGAATGCTCACTGGCCCAATGTGATCATTTAAGTAAAACAGGTTCATAAACAAATGTGGTGAAGAAAACCCATGGTGCCCAGCTAACAAAGGATATAGAGTCTCGGGTCTCAAAGCCTAAAGATAAACAAATGGCCATCTAGTTGAGAAGTATCCAAGCCCATAGGGAAGAAGTGGCCATAAGGTGTCAAAAGAACCAGGCCTCAGGCATCAAGCAGGAAAAAATTGTATCACTCATGAGACGATCACTGAGGACATGTGGGGATTGAGCAAGAGTGGTAAAGATGGCTGATGCTACCCGGCTATCAAAAGATATGACATGCAAGGACTTAAAAGTTTGAGGGTGAACAAACGGTTATATGGCCCAGGAACAACAAAGCCCACCTTAGAAGATGCACACCAGCCTGTGTGACCATGAGATGTGGAAAGACTCAAATATCAGGAATCAAAGAACAAAAATCATATTATTGTATGTCCACCCTCCCGACAAGATCCTTGAAGACAGAAGGGAGAAGATACAGAGAGAGAGAGAGAGAGAGAGAGAGAGAGAGAGAAGAAATCTGATGGCACTCACCTACCAAACGATAAAGCACCTGGATAGCAAAGGCTTGAGGGTGAATTGATGGCCATCTAGCCCAGAAGCAGCAAAGCCCACATGGAAAAAAAACACTACCATGTGTGATCACGGTGGGGTGGAAGGGAGCAGATATCAAGCATTAAAGAACAAGAAGCTCATCACTACAAATGAGGGAAGAGTGGAGTGGGGACCCAAAGCCCACCTGTGGGTAATTGGACACCCTCTCACAGGGGAGTTGTGGGGAGAAGACAGGCTAGTGAGGTGCAGTAAGGTGGGCATGAAGCATACAACTTTCCTCTAGTTCCTGAAGGCTTTCTCCCCCCAACTGTCATGGTCCCAGTTCTACCTTACAAATCCAGCTGGACCAGAGGAGGTACACTTGTGGAGATGGGAAATGGAAATGCGGGGAACCCAGGACAGATGAACCCCTTGGGGCCAGTAGTAGGAGTGGAGCTACTGGATGGGTGGAGGAAAAGTGGGGTAGAGAGAGGGAGTCAACTTCAGGGATCTACACATAACCTCCTACCGGGGGGACAGACACTGGGGGGGAGGGCGAGGGGAGACATTGGGCAGTGTAAGTTACGACAAAACAATAATAACTTATAGAGTATTGAGGGTTGGTGGGGAGTGGGGAGCAAGGATGGAGGGGAAGGGATGGGAGGCTGATGTCAGGGGCTCAGGTGGAAAGGTGGAGGTTCAGAGAATGATGACAGCAGCAGGCATGCGAAGAAGCATGGCACAATATATGTATTTATATATTGAGAAACGATGTATGAGCTCCCAATAAAATGATACAAAAAGAACAGATACTACACTTGATCTTAGCCAAAAGGCAGAGAAGTGATCATGCTAATAAATTTAATGATACCCAATTTATTCTTATTTTTCTCTTAAGTCATGCTTCTCCTATTCTATTTAAGAAATTTTTACCATTTAAGGTCCACTAGAGAAATTTCCTTCTATATTTTAAGTATCTCTTAAATGGAATCTTTCAAATGTAGTCCAAACTTATGAAAACATCTGAAGAACAGCTCCCCAGCTCCCCCGCGTGGCGAGAATGTTCTTTGCAAACATTTTAACATAATACAGTTCTTAAGAAATTAAAAAAAAACCCTAAAATGTTCTCTTTCTCCATATCTTTCAGAAATGAAACTATCTTGCTATAGAGAACACACAGTAGAAGTCATTAGAAAAGAAAAGAAAACTTGAGTTCTGGAAGTCAAATAGTGCTGTCTCAGTCAGTCCAGAAGGTAATTGCTTGCTTCCATTCCATCCTCCCTTGAGAAAACTTTTTAATTTCCCTTCACTTACGTTACATTCATTATGGATGGAAGTGGAGAGCATTTTACTACATTAATGGCTGAAACTAGAGTTCTCTTTTGGAGAGGTGCACTTTTTGGGAAGAATAGTGTATTTTAATAAGTTCTAATCTAATGCTATTCAAAGGGTATAAGTTGGTTCTAAGCAGGATAGCTACAGTAGCATTAGGAAAGAGGCATGAAGATGAATGCTTTACCAGCTACTCTATGACTCTCTTCCCTTGGGTTCCCACCAAATGTCATTTATTGAGTGAGTGACTTAAGTTGTTGAGACTGCAAAAGGGGGCCTAAGATCACTCTAAGTGGAAACAGTTCAGATAGAAATACTATGTGAGATGTGCTTGGGAATCTAAAATCTATTGGAAGTTTATAGAAATTTTAGATGAGTTCTTCATTCTACAGGCAGTGGAAGTGATGGATTTGGGTCAATTGTACTTCAATATCATAAATTTAACACCTCACATTTTGTCCACTACCTGCTAGTCCTCTGATTTACTAGCACAAAGGCTGTCCTTTAAGAGCTCCAGTTTTTTCTGCCACAACTTCACTCTATCTCCTTCTGCCATCACCCCATCTAATTTAGATTCCAAGACTTCTCGTGGAGAATCCTTTGGGTCTCCTTCTTCGTTGCACTTAGCAAATCCTCAACTTTGCAGTGGTTCAGTCATCTCTGATTTGTAACTTTCTTTCACAAACTTACGCACAGACCTGTACCTAAACCCATCATCCTTCGTGTTACATTGGAAAGAATCCATATAGAAGAAAGCCTGATAGTGGCACCCTTCGGAGTTGAGATACATTTCAAACGCTCGTTGATAAGAGAATGGCTCTTGAGACATGTGATGGTTGGAGTTTTATGTCAACTTGATGTGTATGTGAAGGTAAACGGGGAGTCCAACCTATCAGTCAGGTCACAGCCTTATGACCCCTCCTTGGGGTGTGCCCTTTTTCTAAGAGACACAGAGAACTCTCTCAGTGACTTCCGGCTTGACTGGATCCTGAGTCTCACATCTGGGGCTAGCTGCTCATGCAGTCTGCCCACCTTGGGTGGGTCTGAGAGGCTTCAGCTAGCATCTGACCCCTGGGCTTGAGTTGGACTAGGCCAGGCCATTTTCTTTCCTTTGCCATTTTCTTGATAAAATGTTCTTTCTTATACCTATATGAATGTCACCGGCTTTGTTTCTCTAGACAACTCAACCTACACAAGGCAACTCCTGCTGGATTAAAACTCCAGCCTTTCAGTTTATGAGCATGCTAATTATTTACACCAACTAGGGGCTCCAGGGTAAAGGTCACCTGTGGTGTAGTGGTTTACATGTTGGGCCGCTACCCACAAGTTCAGCAGTTTGAAACCACCAGCTGTTCCATGGCCGAAAGATGAAGCTTTTTATTCCTGCAGAGTGACAGTCTCAGAAGCCCACAGGGGCAGTTCTACCCTGTCCTTTAGGGTCACTTTCAGGCAGGATCAACTTGATGACAGCGAGTTTGATTTGGTTTGCTTTTGAGGGGCTTCAGGAATTAAAGTATGTCATCTAGAAGCATAGCAATAAATACTAAAACAGCGATGGAAGCTGCTTCTGAGAACTAGAAAATAAGAGGTGAGGAGATGCTGATTTTCAAATAGATTTTTTTGTGTGTGTGTATGTGGGCATCACTGCCCTAGTGGGAGTAGGAGGCCCAGCCTTGCTCCTGGAGAGTTCTTGCTGGATTTGAACTGCTAACCCTGTGGGCCACGGTCCCACACTCAACCACTACGCCACCGAGCTCAGCCACCAAACAGATTTTTAAAGACTTGAACCAACATTCTCTAAATCCAAATTCAGTGTTCTTACCAAGACTATACATTGCTGTTTATAATAACCTCCTTCTCTCAAAGACCTAAAATAAACTTTTCTTGCAGTTTATGTTAAGCTTTCTCGAATTTTTAAAAAAAGGTTAAAATTTTCTAAGCTGCAGCTATATGTATCAAAAATCACAGAAAATGTTGAGTGACAAAGCAAGTCCAAGAATACACTATAAAGCTCAAAAATGAGCAATAGGATGTTTAAATTGTTCAAGCCTATAGCATACCATGTGAAACTAAAAGGAAATAATCAAAAACCAAACCAGCTGCCCTTGACTCAAGTGTACTCCAACTCATGCTGATCTCATGTGAGCCAGAGTGTCACTGTGCTCCAGTTTTTAAGTTCCATATAAAACTTCTGTCTGGGGGCTGAGCCCCGGTGGGGGCTTGGCGGTTCAAATCCAGCAGTTCTCCAGGAGCAAGGCTGGGTAGCTCCCACGACCACCAGAGGGTAGTGATGTCCCCCCCCCAAAAAAAAAAAACCCAAAACTATCTGGGGTTTTCTAAGCTGCCAGAGTCATTTTTTTTTTTCAGAAATAAATCACCAGGACTTTCTTCCTAGTTGCCTTGAACCTTCTACCTTTCAGCAAGTGGCTGAGCACGTTAATTACTAATTACATTATTATGCTCTATGTCATAAGTATTACATATGCTATTTTGTATGCATCAAATACTGTATTGTATAAAAATATTATTTAAAGTTTGGGGGTTATATATAAAATAATTTTTAATGAGACATATTTGTTCAAATTAGCTATTTCAATTTTGATTTTCAGCCTTCTCATTAACAATCAAAGTTAATTCAGTCTTTTTTGAAGCTTAATAATTGCATTATGCGGGCTGAGCCCTGGTGGCGTAGTGGTTGTGCACGGGACGCTGCCCACTGGGATGGAGGTTCAATTCCAGCAGTGGGGCTGGGCCTCCTACTCCCACCACCGGAGAGCAGTGATGCCCCCCCCCCAAAAAAAAAAAAGAATGCATTATGCTTCTGTTGTTTCCTTTGCCTTAGAGGACCATCCCAGCCATCTATCCACATCTTACCTAATTTCAAGATTGAGCTAACATTTTGATCTAAATGTTTTCTCTTATTGCTTTAGTTCTTATTCTTTCTTTCCTCTAAACATAGTGGATACCAAGCTTATTAATATTATATATTTTCTTATCATTCACCAAGTGCCATTGAGTTTACCCTGACTTATAGAAACACTATAGGACTGAGTAGAACTACCTCTTTGGGTTTCTGAAGCTGTAAATCTTTACCGGAGCAGACAGCACCATCATTCTCTTGAGAAGTTGCTGGTGGATTTGACCCATTTACCTTGTGTTCAAACCACTAAACTTGTTTAGCAGTTTAATACCCCACATCACCACTAGAACTCTCATATATTCAGGCAATGTGTGTAATTAAGGGTTCTTATTTGAAAAAAAAAAAAAAAGGAATCCAGCCTTATTTTAGCTTACACAGAAAAGGAATTTATAAGAAAGATTTGGGCTGAGCCCTGGTGGCATAGTGGTTGAGTGTGGGACTGCGACCTGTGGGCTTGATGGTTCAAATCCAGCAGCGGCTCTCCAGGAGCAAGGTTAGGCCTCCCACTTCCACCAGAGGGCAGTGATACTTAAAAAAAAAAAAAAGAAAGATTCAGATGGTTCCGAGAATGTGGAAGCAGATTCTGTTACTCTCTGTGATCTGAAACCTAGTTCAAGTTTGAAGTCTGAGATACAGGCACAGTATATACATCTAGGTACATGGGGACTTGAAAGGTGAATTTAAAAAAAATTTTTTTTTAATTTTTTGGGCATCATTGCTCTCCAGTGGTGGGAGTAGGAGGCCCAGCCCCACTGCTGGAATTGAACCTCCGTCCCAGTGGGCCACAGTCCCGCGCACAACCACTACACAACCACTACGCCACCGGGGCTCAGCCCCCATTTTCCCCATTCTTATACTCATGGTTAGAGCATATCACCCCCACTTCCCCTAACATGCTCCCAAGGAATCATTAATCCAGTGACTATCTCTGTAGATTTACCTATCCCAGATTTCATATGGTGTTTTTCACGTCTATCTTAGGGAAGGATAAATTCATCAGGTGGGAGTTCTCAAACTCAGGTGACCTAGGTGTTCAGCGAGATGGCTGTTGCATGCTGTGATTCTGTTTCAACTTCTGTGTGCCGTCGAGTCGATGCTGATGCACAGAAACCCTATAGGGCAGAACTGCCACAGAGTCTCCAAGGTTAAAATCCTATGGAGACTGACTGTCACGTCTGTCACACATGGAGTGGGGCTGGTAGGTCTGAATCATCAAGCTCTCGGTTAGCAGCTGAACTGCTTAACTACTCTGTCACTAGGACCCCTTCCTTCCAAGTCAGAGTGACTCTATAGGACAGAATATGATCTCCAAGGCTGTCATCTGTATGTGTTGGGTTGCTAACTGTAAGGTCAGCAGTTCAAAACTACCAAGTACTCCACAGGAGAAAGACGAGGGTTTCCACTCCTGTAAAGAGGTACAGTTTGGAGAGGGAGTGAGGGTTAAAAAAAAAAGTTACAGTCTCAGAAGTCAACAGGGAGTTCTATTTTGTCCAAGCGACTCAATGGCAGTGTTTTTGTTCATTGCACACCCACCCCACAACCCCACCCCAGCCCGACACAGGAGTTGGCAGGTTAAAACTGCCCTCCCTCTAACTGAAATTGGTTAGCAGCTGAGATCTTGAATCCAGAGGATGAAAAAAAAAATCCAGATCATGATCTTAAAAGTGGTTATCTTCCTAGCTTGTATGTTTACTAAGAAAGATGTTGGTTTGCTTCCTATAACACAATGCGCCCAATAATTGATTTATTACTCTGTATTTCACTATCCTCTATAAAAGCAGCATCCCTTCACATCTTTTATCTTAGAAAAGTACAGTCTCAGAGAAACAAATTGACTGTGATTACAGTCATGCATGTAATCATTAACTGATCTGTCTGATAATGTGGTTTGAGCATGGATTTTGAGAGATTTCCAACAGTGTAGAATAATGTACAATAGTGTCTTATTGCTCATGTGAACTATTTTGAAAATACTAGCTACTCCTACAATTTTTTGAAAACCTCCTAAATGGTAAATTTGCAAAATAAGTGAATTTGTTGAAAGTTTTTTTTTTTTTTTTTTTTGCAGTTGAATTTCTCACATTTGGGGAAATTGCAGGGGTCAGCACATCCGGAGTGCAATGGATAAGCCTCGTCCTGGGAAAACTGCCTTGGTGATCATGCTATCTCCTTTGCCAAGTAAGTATGGAAAGTTTCTTAAAAATTTTTTTTCCTTCCTATTAGTGGCAAAGTCTACTAGTTGATGTCCAACTTCTCTCTTTCTCCCAAACTAAGAGGAAGATTCCTGATAAATGCTGTTGTCTACTGTCCAGTCAATTTCAAATCAGCAATTCTTTTTCCCCCAATTATATATATTTCATTAAAAACATTTTACTGGAGGCTCATACATCATTTTCCACAATGCATAAATACATAGACTGTGCCAAGCACCTGCTGCCTGCTGCCGTTATCATTCTCCAAATATCTGCTTTTCCACTTGAGTCCTTGCTATCAGCTTCCCATCCTTTCCCCTGTCCCTGCTCCCCTCTTCCCTCAAAACAGCAATTCTACAGGACAAACGTCCCCATGGGGTTTCCTAGGCCGGAACCTTTACTGAAGTAGATTTTCCCACCACGGAGCAGCTCTGGTGGATTCTAACCACAGACCTTCAGCTGGGTGTTTAATGTTACATAAGCAGGACTTCTAGTAGCACATGACCACTAAGGAAAAAAAGAGTTTATTTTCAGCCTTCTTTGCAGCTAGGGGTGGCCACATGATTACATTATGGCTGGTGGGATATAATCACTACTGTTGTATGCAATTTCTTAGAAGTGTTTTTAATGCATGAGGCATTCCTTCCTTTCTTGCTACCTGGAATGAGGCTAAACAGATAGAAGCCAATGGAGACCAAGCATAGTGAACTTTAGAATGGGAGCCTCCCAATGTGAAGCAGAAAGCCTGGAGACGGCATTCCTGTCCCCAGGAAGCATCGTGTCAACCCTGGACTAAGGCCTCCAGACTTCTTGTACTTGAGAGAGAAGTGAACTTCTATCCTTCTGATGATTTTTTCAGTTTATCCATGATTTCTTTCTTTCTTTCTCTGTTACTTGCAGCCAAATCCTCCAACAGTCCAAACTCAATGCCTTCTAGTCAGTTCTAGTAGCTCTCAGGGTCTTGTGGGGCAGAGCAGATCCACCCCTATGGGTTTCCAAGACTGACTCTTTATGGAAGTAGAAAGCCTCATTTTCCTTCCAAGGAACAGCTGGCAGTTTCAAGTCGTTGACCTGTGGCTAACAGCCAGCTTGTGCTCATTAAGCCATCAGGACTTCAGCAGAATGTCCAAGCCTAACTAATTCACTACTCATAAATCCTGAATCATGGAGTTTGGCGAAGAATATTAAACATATTGTGCTCTACAGAAGAACGAACAAATCTATTTTCGAAGAAGCATAGCTGAATACTTTTAGAAGTCAGAGTGGGGGAAACTTGTCTCATGGATTTTAGGCATATTATTAGGTGAGATTCAAACCCAAACCCATTGCCATTGACTTGTTGGGCAGACCTGTTCCTTTGGGTTTCTAAGAGTTTAACTATGGGGGCAGAAAGTCTTGACTTGGTCTTGCAGAGCAGCTGGTATTTCAAAGTGCTGATAACACATAACCACTGCAATGCCTGGCTCTTCCAGGAGAGCCCAGAGCCTGGAAAAACGCATTATGCATGGTAGAGTAGAAGGGCAGCTAATAAGCCCTTTTAAAAAGACCAGTTAATAAGAAGGCCTCACTGAGATGGATTGGCCCAAGGCTGCAACAATGCAATGGTGTGTACTAGAGCTTACATTTTGGTACTCTGGTTTCGAAAAGGAGGGCAATGACTGCCCCAAATCCATTTTGCAGTATTCACATAGATGGAACTTCCTTTATTTTTTTTTGAAACCTCCAATAATTGCTTTCTGATCTTTAATGAAGGATGCAAATAATCTTACCCTCAGAACAGCTTATGGTCATCTGACTTTTAAGAGATTTATCCCATTTCTGTCCCTAAGTCACCTCCCAGAGAACCTACCCAGACCTGTGATGGATTGGGTTCCTGGTTGACATAAAAACCATGTATGGTCTTTAATAAAAAACTTTCTTTACATTTCAAAATGAACAGTTTTAGGAGTTTTAATGACATGGTTTATGAGTGAAGCTGGGAGGAAAAATATAAGCTATAGTATTCCTTACCTATTTTAAAAAAGAAACAATTTTTGGCAGTATGTCAATACCTTAATGACTGTGGTAACTAAGTTTACTTGGGTCCACAATCAAGTTTTTTTTTTTTTTTCATTTTCTGAGTCAAGCATTCTAAAAATTATATGGGCAATAATGGCTAATATCTACTGGGTACTCTTACTTAATCCTTCAAACAGTGACAGGGACAGAGTCAGCAATAACAGGAACCAAATTGATATAATGTCCTCATGAGTGTCAGAATAGAATTCTGCTCCCTGTTTTTTTTTGGTTTGTTTCTCCCCCCTCCCCCCACATCACTGCCCTCTGGTGGTTGTGGGAGCTACCCAGCCTTGCTCCTGGAAAGCTGCTGCTGGATTTGAACCGCCAATCCTGTGGGCTGCAGTCCCGCACACAACCACTGTGCCACCGGGGCTCAGCTCCATGGGGTTTTTCAATGGTTGATTTTTTTGCAAGTGAATCATCAGGCCTTTCTTTCATGGCACCTCTGGGAAGACTTGCACCTCAAATTTTCTTAGCAACTGAACGTATTTACCTGAGACCGCTCTCAGCCAACGCCACGTTGGTTTTAATGAAGGACTTTATTGCTATGTCAGCATGTGACCCAGTGGATTCCTACCCAAAGACCGAGCCCAAACCTCCAGGAGGACTCCTCCCTTTGTCTGTGGGACCCGTAAGGTAGGCGTTTCGGAAGGCGTGGAGCTAGACGCACAGGGTTAGGCCTGGTTCAAACGTGTGCGGCAGGAATGGACACGGGTAGGTAAAAGGGGCAGTTTACAGCAACAGAAGCAGGGAAGCGTTAATACGATAGCTTTGTTCTCTCCTAGACAGGAGGGAGGGCAGGGTGTTAGCTATAGCAGTAGTGAGAGCGAGGTGGTCTGTGTGCGCTCATCTCTATGCTCCTTCTGCCACTTGCACCATTCGGGGTTTACTGTTAGCCTCGTTGCCCCCTCCCCCAAGAGCATTTGGTTATTTTGGTATAGTATCTTTAAAAAAGTCATTTTATTGGGAGCTCTTACAGATATTATCCATAATCCAATTAGATAAAACATTAAAGTTCAATTGCTGCCACTATCAGTTTGAAAACACTTTCTTCTTGAACTCTTTGTATCACCTCCCCTTTGTCCCCTCCCTTCCCCCAGGAACCTTATTATTATATATTATTTTATCATATATTTATCATATTACCATCCTATATATCCAATCACCTACAATTCTGTTACTCATTCCCCTTGAGTGAAGTTATAATCATTATTGCTATGGTTCCATCTTCCGCCTCATTTTTTACACTCTACTCACAATTCAGGTTTTTTCCCATACATATACAAGCCCCTTCACATGCCTGCTGTTATCATTCTCCAAATCTCTGCTTTTCCACTTGAGCTCTTGAAATCAGTTTCTCTTCCTTTCCCCTCCCTGTCCCCCTTGCCCTACCACCCTTCATTATTTTATTTTTTTTGGGGGGGGGCATCACTGCTCACCAGTGGTGGGAGTAGGAGGCCCAGCCCCACTGCTGGAAGTGAACCTCCGTCCCAGTGGTCCGCAGCCCCATGCACAACCACTACGCCACCGGGGTTTAGCCCCCCTTCATTACTTTATAAATTATTATTTTGTCATATCATACATTGCCTCCGACAACTGTCCTCCAGATAGATTATGTGTAGAGCCTTGTGATTGGCTCCCCCTCTCTATCCCACCTTCCCCCCACCCATCCCGTAACTCCATTCTCACTACTGGTCCCAAGGGGTTCATCACTAAAAAAACAAGCCAGTAATGTATCCAAAAGGAGCACTGGTAGTACAATGGTTAGGCACTTGGCTGCTAACCTAAAGGAAGCAGTTGGAACTCACTGGCTGCTCCCACGGGTGGAAGACATGTCAGTGCACCTCCATAAAGATCCACACCCTCTAGTCTATCCTACAGGGTGGGATATGCCTAAAAGGAGCCCTGCAGTGCACTGTTAGGTGCTCCACACACACACCAGAAGTGGGGTGGGGTGGGTGGGGATTGACTCCATAAAGATTAAGTTTAGGAAAACTTACAGGGCCTATGGTCAGTGTGTTAGAAATCACAGGCCCGCACACAAGGGGCCTAGTTGACAAATACGAACTTTATACCAGGAAAGTTTAAATTTTCTTGGGTATTCAAGCAGGAGAAAGCAGTTGGGGAAGTGAGGAAGCTGTGGTGGTGTTAGGTTAGCTTAGGGACAGGGGGTTTGTCCCTTCAGGCCTGTAAGGGTCCCCATGGAGGCCAGAAAGAAACCAGGCGATCATTGGACACCTTTGGGAAGACCCCAAACAGAGCGCACAGACACAAGCCCAGTAGGCCCAGTAAAATCAACACCTTGGTCACGCTCAACTTAGCTACCTTATTTTCCCGAAAATTAGACACAGTCTTCTTTTGAATTTTCCTCAAGAAGGCACACTATGGCTTCCTTTTTTTTTATTAAGTACGGTATAACAATCTACATTTATTCGAATAGGGGTCAGTCGTCTTCGGGAACAGCCACAGCTTTGCTTCCTCCTGCGTCCGCTCCCTCGCCGCCTCCGCCCTTCGCCAGCACAGAACGCCCGGGACCCACAGCGGAGCCGACCTGGTGGATGGGCGGCCACGCTGCCATGGCACTGGGGGGCGGGGGGCGCGTAGCCGCGCCCCTCATCACTAGGTCTTACTTTCGGGAAACACTCAGGTGGAGCTAACTCAGTCAACGGGGTCACCCAAGACCACCGACCACGCCGCCCGAGCGAGGCCCCCCACTCCGGTACCCTGCTCCCGGCCAGGGTAGGGGCGGCCGAGGGCGCCCGCTGGGACTGTCTCGGTCTACGTGCGCTCCGCCTCTAGGGTCCTTGCGCGCTCGGCTCCCCCTCCCCCAGCCTCGCAGGTGGGCGTGACCCTCCCCACGTGTCTGTTCGTAGCCAGTCGTGAGGCCCAGCGTGGCTCCCCCCACTTGGCGCGCTTTCCAAAAATGGTGAGGCCCCTTTGGGGACTCAGCACCCGGAACGTGTCCTGTCCTTCGCACAAACGCTCTTTGATGACCCAGCGTGCTTTGGCGTGAATTCTTTCGGCGACGAAGCAGAGAACCGAGGCCTAACCACTCCGGGAACCTGACAGAAGCCGGAAGTGGAGGCCAACACAGGTCGGGAAAGTGTCGGTGGGAGGGGCCGGCGAGGACTGCTCTGAGGTTTGGCGCCAAACGCCCAGGCGGCTCGCGGCGGGAGCGCCAGATCTCGCGAGAGTTGGGCTCGCTCGGCCGCGCCGCCGCCGGGGCTGCTGGCGGTTGGCTCAGGTGGGCGAGCGCGCGCTGCCGGGAGGCGAGCTGCCCGCGGGCCGGCGGCCGGGGCGGGCCGGAGGCCTCAGGGAGCGGCGAGGGGCTGCAGACCAGACTACGGGGCTGCGGGCAAGGGGCGCGCCGGGGAGAGCGGTACTCTCCCCAGTGTCGCACAGCGTCTTCTTGACGCGCAGGCGCACTTGAAGAGTGAGTGAGGGAGGGTGAAGCCGGGAGCAAGTTTGCAATCCAAGAGGGGCGGGGTGGGAGCGGAGAGAGTGAGTCGTGTGGACGAGGGGACACGGGTCGGGGTTCGGACTCCACGTTGCTTTGTCCTTGTCCCCCGTGGGCGTGGTGGGCCGTAGTGCCTTGTCGTCCTGCATAGCAGGCCCTGGGAGCGGTCGATCCCGCGCGACGGCAGGAGGAGCCTCGCGAAGGGTGTCCTTCAGGGAGCACGTGGGCAGGCCTGGCTCTAGCGGGGTGTCTGTGTGGGCGGGCGCCGCCAGTCTTCTCTGCAGCCGCCGAGCGCTCAGCCGGCGCGCCACCTTCACCGGTCAGCCTCCCCGGAGGTCTGCGGAGCCCTGGGGCAGTGCCCGAGTTCACGTAGCAGGCCACCGTGGCCCAGAAGGAAGAGATAGCAAGCTTATGGTCCACAATATTAAGAGAGCAGTCAGTTGATTGACAGTCCCCCTCGCGCACAGGGTTCCAACCACGAGTAAAAGACGCTGAATGCACTTTGTGCTTCCTCAAAGATCCCCACAGTGGCTGAGGTGTGAGCTGCACTCTGCCCAAAGGGCTTGTCAAGTATGGGACTAAATCTACTGGAGATGGAAAGTGGCTTTAGAATTTACATCCAGTTTTACATCGAACTGCCTTCCCCATCTTGGGCATCTGTACTTGAAGACACAGAGGCTTGTTTAAAATGTCTGGTCTAGTTTAAAACCCTGTAAAGCAGTGCTTTTCAACCAGTGGGTTGCGACCTTTCTGGGGTCCTTTCACAGGGGTCACCTAAGACCATAGAAAACATTTCTGATGGTCTTACTGAGGCACTGCTTCTCTATCTCCAGGCAGGTCTGTCCACATGCAGATACACCCACATAGGAGTATCCATCATGGTGACTGTTAGCCATGCTACACTGTGCTTCAAGACAAAATTTCATTGATTTATTATTAGAAATAAAGATTTCACAATATATAATTACATAGTTTTAGTGATTAATTACTAGGCTTTAATGATGTTCAATTTGTAACAATGAAATACTGCAAAAATAAAGAGAATACATCCTGCCTGTCAGATATGATTCATAAATGCAAAATTACAGTTATGAATGAAGTAGCAATGAAGATAATTTTATGGTTGGGGGTCACCACAACCTAAGGAACTGTATTAAAGGGTCGTAGCATAAGGAAGGTTGAGAACCACTGCTCTAAAAAGTTAAAAAAATATGGTAGAAGCTCAGCTGTTATAAAAATCAGAATCGCATTTATTGGTAGTGAGGGTATTCTTTAAAACTCAGTTAATTCTGTTTTCTGGCTCAGTTATTCCCTCCCCACCCCCCACTCCCCGCCCAAATTATCTTCTCTACCTGTTCTTTTTTTTCCCTACCTATATCCATGATGGATGAATTAGCTGTATGGTTTAAATGATGAAAACACTTGGATGTTGCTATTGGTAGAACAGGACACTAACAAGAAGACTGTGGATGAATTAAAAAACTTATTTTTGTTCTTCCCCCCCCTCAAGGTAAAGATGGTGGAACCACAGGAGAATAGCCTGATGGAGCTACCGGATTATGAACATGTGGAAGATGAAATGTTTCCTCCTTTCCCACCTCCAGCCTCTCACGAGAGAGAAGATGGGGAAGTTGCTGAATTCCTCAATGAAGGTCTGCATGGGAAGTTTCACACACGCATCCTTGTTTAGTGGTCTTCCTGTTAGTTTAGAATTGATATTTTCATAAATGAGGCTTAAGTTAATTAAGTAATATTAAATCTTGGCATGTTTCACTAGAGCTAGAGAGAACACCTGTTCCTGTGCCTCCAAAGAGAATAGTTAAGAGGAATATACCCAAACTGGATGCTCAGAGGTACAGTTACTATTTTCTTAAGCACTATACTTTCCCTTTACAGCCATTGTTTTTCTTCCTGTGTGATAAGCTTTTGTTTGGGATGATTTAGAGATCAGGTATTTTTTTAAAAAATCATTTTATTGGGGGCTCCTGTAACTCTTAGCACAATCCATACATAAATCCATTATGGGGCTGAGCCCTGGTGGCGTAAGCGGTTGAGTGCGGGACTGCTGCCAGCAGGCTTGACGGTTCAAATTCAGCAGCGGTTCTCAGGAGCAGCACTGGGTAGCGCCCACGACCACCAGAGGCAGTGATGCCTCCCCAAAACAACAACAAAAAAAATGAATCCATTATGATAAGCACATATGTACATTTGTTGCCATCATCATTTTCAAAATATTTGCTTTCAACTTGAGTCCCTGGGATCAGCTCCTCATTTTTTCCCAGCCTTCTCCCACCCTCCTTCCCCACTGATAATTTGTAAATTAATATTTTTCCATGGCCTACTTTGGCCAATGTCTTCCCTCATCCACCTTTCTATTGACCATTTTCTAGGGAGGGAATGGTCCCCCCATCTAATCCACCTTCCTTCTACCTTCCCGGTATTGCCACTGTGTTAGTCCGGGTAAACTAGAGAAACAAATCCAGACACGCATATGGATAAAAGGGTAGGGTTTATATACAAAAGGAATGGAACATTGAGAAAGCATCCCAACCCAGTTCAGTTCAAAGTCATAAGTCCGATATTAATGCATATGCCCGATTCCAGTCTATAAAGTCTCCTTCTGACTCAAAATCACAGGCCAGTGGGTGCAGAGTCCCAGCGCTGGCAGGGGTCTCCCCATGGCTGCTCGCATCCAGGGCTCAGGCTCCATCAACAGCATCCAGCAGAGGCAACTCAGCGCTGGCAGGGCTCTTCACGTGGCTTCACCAGCTTCAGAGGGTCTGGTTCCATCAGGGTAAGGCTGTGCGGCTTCTCTGGCTCCTTCAGCTCATCAGATCCTGCCATCTTGTCTTGTGCGTAATTTACTTCTCTGAGACTGACTCCCAACAACTGGGGAGATAGCTTGTCATCTCCACGAGGGAAATATCGCAATACTTCCCAGAAGTCTCAGGAGAAAGCCATGCCCACACAGAGGCCTCATTGGCTACTCAATGGCTATCTCCAGATTAACAGGTTAGACTCCACCCCTACATCTCAATCATGAAATTGACATAAGCACATGACCGCCACAGCCACTCTCACCACTGGTTCTGAAGAGGTCATCTGTCCTAGATTCCCCATGTTTCCAGTCTAACCAGATTTGTAAGGTAGAATTGGGATCATGATGGGGCATTTAAGAAGTAGTAGAAAGTTATGTTTCAGCATTGCTACAATAAACCCTGACTGGCTTGTCTCCTCCCTGAGACCCTTCTAGTAAAGGGATGTCCAGTTGTCTACAGATGAGCTTTGAGTCTCCTCTCCACAATCCCCTTCATTCACAATGATAAAATTTTTTGTTCTCTGATACCTGATCCCATCGACATCTTGTAATCACATAGGTTGGCGTGCTTCTTTTTGTGTGTGTGTGTATGTGTGGCATCACTGCCCTGGTGGGAGTAGGAAGCCCAGCCTTGCTCCTGGAGAGCTGCTGCTGATTTGAACTGTCATCCCTGTGGGCCGCAGTACCAGGGCTCAGCCAGCTGGTGTGCTTCTGAGATAAGCGCTATCCTTTTTTGAGATCACCTTTTTAAAGACTTTTCCTCCTCAGATCAGAAAATATTTTTCCTTAAGATCTTTTTTTTAAATCATTTTATTGGGGACCCATACAACTCTTATCACAATCCATATATACCTCCATTGTGTCAAGCACATATGTACACTTCTTGCCATGATTCTCAAAACATTTGCTTTTTATTTGAGCCCTTGGTATCAGCTCCTGATTTTATTCCTCCTTTCCCCCTCCACCCTCCCTCATAAACCCTTGATAGTTTATAAATTATTTTGTCATATCTTACACTGTCCAACGTCTCTCTTCACCCAGAGAAGAGGTTATATGTAGACCCTTGTAATTGGTCCCTCCTTTCTATCCCACCTTTGCTCTGCCCTCCCAGTTTGACTACTTTCACCAGTGATCCTGACAGATTTTCTGTCCTGGATTTCCTGTTTCCAGTTCCTACATGTACCAGTGTACATCCTCTGGTGTAGCTAGATTTGGAGGGTAGAATTGATATCGTGGTAGTGGGGGGAAGAAGCATTTAAGAACCAGAAGAAAGTTGTAAGTTTCATCATTGCTATACTGCACCCTAATGGACTTTCCTTTCCATGATCTTCGTTTGTACCCGATGGTTCTAGGAAACTTGAAACTAAAGACACTTCTATTTACAGGTTAATTTCAGAGAGAGGGCTTCCAACCTTAAGGCATGTGTTTGATAAGACAAAATTCAAAGGTAAAGGTCATGAGGTAAGATGTGTCTACTTTTTTTTTTTTTTTTTGACATCATTGCTCTCCGGTGGTGGGAGTAGGAGGCCCAGCCCCACTGCTGGAATTGAACCTCCGTCCCAGTGGGCCGCAGTCCCGCGCACAACCACTATGCCACCGGGGCTCAGCCGTGTCTACTTTTTTATTTTAGAATTTGTTTTATAAAACATCAGCATGTTTTATAAAACTCCAGCATAACTCCACTATGCTCTTAAGAATCTGAAATATTAACTGATACTATCATTTATTATCACATTTCTTTTTTTTTGTTTTTTTGGGCATCACTGCCCTCTGGTGGTGGGAGTAGGAAGCCCAGCCTTTGATCCTATGAAGCTGGAATTGAACCTCCATCCCAGTGGGGCGCAGTCCCGCGCACAACCATGAAGCCACTGGGGCTCAGCCCCTATTGTCACATTTCAAAAGCAGTGATGTGAAAAGAGCACTATGAAAAATCGGACGTGTTTTCTAGTCTTATTTTTACTACTACTAAAACTAGGATTTTGGGGAAAAAAGCTCACTCCTATCTGTTAGCCTGAGTTTGTAGTTTATAATGTTTAGAAGGATAATTTTTTCCCCAATGA
The DNA here is from genome assembly GCA_004026705.1 of Nesogale talazaci. Classification (NCBI taxonomy): domain Eukaryota; kingdom Metazoa; phylum Chordata; class Mammalia; order Afrosoricida; family Tenrecidae; genus Nesogale; species Nesogale talazaci. The sequence goes on along the minus strand of PVJH01024180.1, from coordinate 15,204 downwards.
TTTTATTGGGGGCTCTTACAGCTCTTATAACATTCCATACATCATTTGTATCAAGCATATTTGTATACATGTTACCATATTCATTTTCAAATATTTTCTACTTGAGCCCGTGGTATAAGCTCCTCTTTCTCCCTCCTTTTTTTTTTTAAACCATTTTATTGGGACCTCAAACAATTCCCATCACTACCCATGTATACATCAATTGTATGTAGGCCACATTTGTACACTTGATGCCATCATTCTCAAAATATCCTCCCTCCACTTAGGTCCCCAGTACCAGCTCCCCATATTTCCCCTCCTTCCCTACTTAGCCTCCCCTAGGAACCCTTAATAATTTACAAATTGTTACTACTTTTTCATATTGTACACTGTCCATTGTGTCCCTTCATTCACTTCCCCGTTGTCCATGCCCCAGAGAGGAGGTTATATGTAGATCCCTGAAATTGGTTCCCCCTTTCTATTCCTCCATCCCTCCACCCTCCCTGTATCACCACTTCCCACCACTAGCCTTGAGAGATCATCTTTCCTAAATTCCCCATGTTTCTGACTCCAGTGTATATCCCCTGGTCTAGCTGAGTTTGTCAGGTAGAATTGGGATCATGATGATGAGTGGGAGGAAGCATTTGAGAACTAGAGGAAAGTTGCATATTACATTGTTAGTGTTACAATGTAAAACCTTGACTGGCTCATCTCCCTACAACCCCTCTGTAAGATGTCGCTTCACCTATTGATGGGCTTTGGGTCCCCAATCTTTACTCGCCCTCATTTGAATTGAACCTCCATCACAGTGTGCTGCAGTCCTGCGCACAACCACTACCCCATCGGGGCTCAGCCCCTATATAATAATAAAATTTTTAGTTCTTTGATGCCTGACACTGGATACCTTGGGTACCTCATGGTCACACAAACTGGTGTGCTTCTTCCATGTGGGCTTTGTTCCTTCTGAACTGGATGGCTGCTTGTTTACTCAAGCCTTTAAGACCTCAGACACATATATCTTTTCATAGCCGGGCACCATCAGCTTTCTTCCCCGTATTTACTTACGCATACATTTGTCGTCAGCAATCATATCAGGAAAGTGAGCATGCTCCTACTCCCACCACTGGAGAGCAGTGATGCCCCCCCCCCCAAAAAAAAAAAAAGAAAAGAAAGTGAGCATGCAATGTTAGGATTTTTAGTTCTTGAAGTCTAACAACTGATCCTTTTGAAACCTTGTAGTCCCACAAGCTGGTGTGCTTCTTCCACGTGGGCAACATACAGGGATAAATTTTGTCTAACCTGGGAGAGGTGTAAGCTTAAGGAGGGCAAGCACTCTCTGCTGCCTCATTCCCACGAGTTCATACACAGGCATCAGTAAAGTTTTGTTGAAAAAAGATCTCTAAAGGCTGTCAATTTTTGTGCAAATGTATTCTTCAAAATTCTTTGAGTCACACAGATGTAATTTTTTTTTTTTTTGCATATAATCTTTTTATTGAGTCTGGCTGTTTGAAGTGTTTTCATAAATAGTCTTTGTCAACCTGGGGGTGGGGTGGGGTAGGTGTTGGTTTGATTATCTAGATAGGGAAACATTTTGAGTTTTAAGTGTCCGTGCTTTCATAATAAGTTTGTCGTATAATAAACATTATTGGGCTGAGCCCCAGTGGCGTAGTGGTTGAGTGCAGGACTGCGACCCACTGGCTTGGCGGTTCAAATCCAGCAGCAGCAAGGCTGGGTAGCTCGCACAACCACCAGAGGACAGTGATGTCCCACCCAAAAAACAATAATAAACATTTTGTGTAGCTGTTTGTTTCCTACTGTGATCAAATTGCCATAGGTAGACTGTGTTGCTGGTCAAGAAGTACGGGACCCTTGTTTATGGGCCAGCAAGGACTGCACTGTTTTGAACTGGACTCCGAAAATAATATGCACGACAAAACATACACCTATGCAATTGTATCCACACGTTCAGACCAGTGAAATAGTCACTTATTTTAGGTTATGGCACCATTCTCTGCTTTTCCAAATTATTTCACCACTATTAACATAAGCGCGTTGCTTCTTAAGCTTCTCCTTTAGCTTTTCCAGTTTTTTGGCAATTTGATCACATACCTAATTTCTTTAAAAGAGTACAATGCTGAAGGCAGATAATCTTTTTTTTTTTTTTTTTAGTTTTTTAGTTTTTCAGGCATCACTGCCCTCTGGTGGTGGGAGTAGGAGACCCAGCCTTTGCTCCTATGAGCTGGAATTGAACCTCCATCCCAGTGGGCTGCAGTCCCGCACACAACCACTACCCCACCTGGGCTCAGCCCTGCAGATATTCTTTACTAATTAGGTAAGCTATTTGTGTTTAGCGATAATTTTAGGGGATAGTTTCAGCTTAAGGTTGAAAGATTACTTCACAGCAGTGATTTCTGAAGTGTGGGCTGCGAGCAGATGACACTCAGCCTTGGGGCCAGAGTGTACTCTTATAAACCTTATCTTAGCTTCAAATGCCTTAACGGGAATGAAATGCTACACAGAAAAGCCTAGTGTAGCTTTTCTTTATCAAGTGCAAGCTTTAGTTTTATTTATTTATTTATTTATTTTTTTATTAGGCATCACTGCCCTCTGGTGGTGGGAGTAGGAGGCCCAGCCCCACTGCTGGAATTGAACCTCCGTCCCAGTGGGCCGCAGTCCTGCGCACAACCACTACACCACCGGGGCTCAGCCGCTTTAGTTTTTTTTTGTAACAATTTTAGTACTGATGGCGATTTAAAGTATAGAAGAATATTATATTGAAAATGTCTGAAAATTGTTAGTTCTTTGCTACTCTTTGGTACTTTGACCTTGAGATATTCATTCATGACTGAAATCTCACGACTTTGTTTATGTGTGATTTAGAGATCTGTCATTGTGTTTAGATAATTCTAAAAAGGTATTGTGACATATTATTTGGGAGGGGGGCATCACTGCCCCCTGGTGGGAGTAGGAGGCCCAGCCTTGCTCCTAGAGAGGTGCTGCTGAATTTGAACCGCCAACCCATTGGTCTGCAGTCCCGCACACAACCACTACGCTACCGGGGCTCAGCTTCTTGTGGCATATTATTGAAGCTTAGTTTTGGATTTTATATTGCAGTTCTAAAAAGACATCTATGATTATCTTTTTAACTTTTTAATCAGTGTTTTCAAGGAGATTTTCCCCAATTAGAAAATAGATATGCATGTATATCTCTAGTGTTCTTTAGACACTAGTTTTCTAAGCTTTTACCAAGATTTTCTTAAAGTTCTTTGTAAATGTTTTTCAGCCTTGTAAATATAAAACAATCGGGCTGAGCCCCGGTGGTGTAGTGGTTGTGCGCGGGACTGCGGCCCACTGGGATGGAGGTTCAATTCCGGCTCCCAGTAGCAAAGGCTGGGCCTCCTACTCCCACCACCTGAGGGCAGTGATGCCTAAAATAAAAAATATATATATAAAACAATCCCTGAGACATTGGTGGAGTTCTGTTCACTTCCAAAATTTGCTGACAGGGTCAGTTGTGGGAAAGAGTCTTCTATTTAGCATTTTCATTTTTATGTGCTAGGCTGAAGACTTGAAGAAGCTAATCAGACACATGGAGCACTGGGCACATAGGCTATTCCCTAAACTGCAATTTGAGGATTTTGTTGACAGAGTTGAATACCTGGGGAATAAAAAGGAAGTTCAGGTAAGTGTTGAGGTCATTATGAATTTCATTCACAATGCTACATACTACAAGTTTAGAGAGAATGGCATTGTAATGCCTGCTAATGTTGTAAGTGCACAAAATAACTCTTTGTCCTTTGTAGAGTTTAGAGTTACAGGAACACCCAGTAAAGATCCTTGATAGATGATTTTCTTTTCTTTTTCGAAAACCCCTCTAAATAGCTGTGTGGGGGACCACAACTTCCCACAACTGAATGAGTCCAAGGGGGTGGTAGGATGTGTCTGTTAGTGTAATTGAGGGGTAAGTTAAGGAGACATCAGGCAAGATGAGCATGCAAGGGCTCACCTCTGTGTTAAGACTTCACGAGCCAGGTGAGAGCAGAGAGAGAGTAATTTATCTCATAAGCTTTTATAGTCTCAGGCATGCAGGCCAAAGTAAGCACATATGTAATAGGAAGTGTTGTGCAGTAGACATACTTATAACAGGAGTGGGATAGCTAGGGTTATATACACAATAGGAAGGAATGGCACTAGGGGCACACATGTGACAGGAAGGTGTGCACATAACAAGATAGGCAGGCTCTAGAGTCAAGATGGCAGCCTGACTTTGGTCTTCTGAGTTGACATGACCTTAGGTGTCTTTGGGTTTCAGGGAAACAATCCATTATCCTATTAGAAGGGAGTGGGTCCTATTTAGGGTGGGACAGACAACAGAGTTCGTTGCCATAGAAGGCTTACAATCTTCAGGCTTATAACCTTCGAGCAGTTGACCTCCAAGTATTCAGTCAGTGGCCAAGTGTTTGCAACAGCACCTTATACTTGGCATTATTATAGGGGGACATAGTGGAGAATAACTTAGGAGAACTGTGAGTGGGACACATTTCCAACCCACAAATTTGAAGGCTTCCCCCACGGGAGCCTTCCAAACTCCTTCACATGAATGTTGAGAGATGCTCTCCTCCCGGTTCAGTTTCGCACAGCTGTGTGAACTTTTCATTTTGCAATCACTCTTCATAGACAAAGTGTAATAAGTAAAATTTGAACAATAAGTTGTGGGTTTTGTTTTAGAAATCATTTTGTTGAGGGCTCTTACAGCTCTTGACATTCGATACATCAATTGTATCAAGCATATTAGTATATATGTTGGCATCATCATTTTCTTTCTTTTTTTTTTTGGGCATCACTGCCCTCAGGTGGTGGGAGTAGGAGGCCCAGCCTTTGCTCTGTGGAGCTGGAATTGAGGCATCATCATTTTCTTTTTTTTTTTTTTTGCATCATCATTTTCTAAACCGTTACTTTATTTGAGCCCTTGTATCAGGCGTCCCTGTGACTCCTTGATAAATTCTAAATTATTATTTTCATATTTTACACTGGCCACTATCTCCCTTCACCCATGTTTCTGTTCATCATCTCGGGGGTAGGGAAGGGGTTATGCATTAATCATTGTGCTTTATTCCCAAGAATAAGTATTTTGAAGCATAAGAAAATGACCATTTCCTATTATTGCTGGCAAAATTTTCAGACCTGTTTAAAACGAATCCGACTTGATCTCCCTATTGTACATGAAGATTTTATTAGCCATAAAGGTAAGTTGTGTAGGTTAATGTGATAGAATCACTTTGCTTTTAGGAATGATTTCATTGGTAGGCAATTTTCCTGGTTATGGGTATATAATTAAAAGTACAGTAAATGACAGACTAGGAATGAGTTAGAATGTTTTGGTACATCCCGAATGTTAAGTATGAAAATTGTTACTTAAATACTTGGTTGCAATGCTATTAGAGATCTTATAAAAATAAATTTAACCTTAGAACAGGAGCTTTTGGAGAACTCTGGTGATCTATTGATCCTCTGTAATGACCAATTGATCTTATTTCTATTGATCATTTATAGAAAAGTACCTTTGGGAAATTAGGCAGAATAATTTGGTGATGAAAAGTGTACATTTCACTGAGGGGAGCCCTGGGACAGCTTGAGTGAGACCTCAGTGACTGTTCCTGGTATTGATTGCTTTGTTAGTTGTACAATGCAACCATGGAGAGTCACGTACAGCAAAACATATGGTTCCTGCCGACAGGGTCTGTATAGTGATCAGAATTTCTGTGCGATGGTTCCATACATATTTGTGTGTGTGTTTTAACATGTAAAAGATGTAGAAAATAGTTACTTGAAAGTACTTATTGAAGATAACAAGATATTCTACATATAGACTCTTCCTAAGGTTTTTTTTTTGGGGGGGGGGGGGCATCACTGCCCTCTGGTGATCGTGGGAGCTACCCAGCACTGCTCCTGAGAGCCACCGCTGGATTTGAACCGCCATGCCCTCGGGCCGCACTCAACCACTTATGCAACCGGGGCTCAGCCCTCTTCCAAAGTTTTTAACCTGCATTTGAAAGCATATGAAGAAAGGCAATTAATTAATCTAGAATTAAAATTTTTAAAGTAAGATAGTGTGTATGTAGTGATGGCACTGGACTGGATATATTAAAAGGGATTATATGTACGGTACTCTTCATGTGTCAACATGGTCACATTCCTCAAAGACCAGGCCATTATGTGAAAATCAGTGTTAGGTGAAAAAGGATTACGACCTGATGACACAACCGCCAAATTGCATCATTATACTGGGGGGAGGGGGCTGTTTAACAAAAACCCCCTGGAATTACCCTCTCTCTCCCCAAGGCTATATATTTAAATTTTTTTTTTTTTTACAAATTAACCCTTTCATCTTCAAAGTACTCTCCACTACACTTAATACATTTTTCATACTCATCTCTTTGGGTGGGTAATAGCACCCCCCTCATTTTTTCACCTCTTGTACATCATCAAACTACTGTCCTTTCACCTCCCTCTTTATTCATGGAAGCAAAGAGAGGTGAAGTGGAGTGAGTGCAGGGAGTCAGGTACAGGGACAGAGAGGCATGCTATTTTTTGCCCCAGACTGGCTTACTAGCGGGTGCATTAGCACGGTGGCAAAACCAGTTCCCCACCTGCCACAGACAGGCCTTTTTCAGTTGCACACTGTTAGGCAAGCTTTTCAGAACCTCTAAATCGAAAGCTTGATTAATAGTCTGATCTGGTGGAGCAAATTTCAAATGCACTGAGTCGACATTTTCATCCTTTTGGAATGTTGACATCCAAATGAGGTTTTTCATCAATTGATATTTCACTTTTTTAAAAATTTATTTTATTTTATTTATTTAGGACATCACTGCCCTGGTGGTGGGAGTAGGAGGCCCATCCTTTGCCCCTGTGGAGCTGGAATTGAACCTCCATCCCAGTGGGCCGCAGTCCCGTGCACAACCACTACGCCACCGGGGCTCAGCCCGACATTTCACCTTTTTGAAAACCCCTAGTATACTTGAATTTTGTTTTTCTTTTCTTTTCTTTTTTTTTTTGGTGGCATCACTGCCCTCGTGGGAGTAGGAAGCCCAGCCTTGCTCCTGAAGAGCTGCTGTTGGATTTGAACTGTCAACCCTGTAGGCTGTAGTCCTGCACACAACCACTAGGCCACCAGGGCTCAGCCTATACTTGGATTTTCACTTGAGTTTTTTCCCATAACACTGCCCTTGTAATCTGTGTTCAACATCACAACAGTTTCTGCAGCATTTTTCCTGAGCAGGAAACAAAATTTCACAGTCACATGCTGTTCTCTTAAAATGGCTATCACAAAAAGTGAGATTTGATTGGAAGCTGCTTTTATGAATATTTTTACTGTGATCAGAGGGAACCTTCCCAGACAATGCCACTGGGTGCACTAACTCAGAGAGAGTGGCTTGATGCTTGCATAGCGAAAACACGAATTATGGAAACTCCACCCAGCAGAGCTTTTATCCATTTGTGGGGGGCGGGGTACCGCCTCATCTAGTAAACCATTGAGAATAATGAGCCAGCCAAGTTAACAGATAACCTTGGCCATCACAGGTAGCATTTCTTATTGTCACATGCATGTCATTAATGTGCAAAATAATCAGTAGATATTTCATTATTGATTATAAATGTGAAATATCAGTTAATGAGATAGTCGATATGTGAGGAGTATGTGTACTCATTACTGTGAAAATATCCACAGCATAAACAATTTTGTTAGTTTATTTGCCAACATTTTTTTGCTGTTCACTCTAATACAGGTTTATGGGTAAACATGAATAAGATCAGGCCCCCTCAGGTTAATAGACTAGAGAGAGGCATACATTTCCAGTAGTCTGCTGATGTTTTAATTAAAAGTTTGAATTGGGCACAAGATGCGGTGTAAAAGAGCATTATTAATTTTACCTCGCAGCCAGTTGACTGAGTTATGGTGACCCCATGCATACCAGAAGAGATAACTCCAGCCCTTTGATGAATAGTAGAGGCCAGGCAGAGAGGATTTGAGTTAGAGAGAATGTCCTGGGCAGTGGCATAAGTTAGCAGGCCACTCTGGGAAATAGAAGCAGTTACAATAAGATGGGCACGGAGGCCTGTATCCCAGAGCACCTTTTTCTTGAATCTGTCTCCCTTATGTCAGACACCATAACAACAGAATGGTTTTTGGTGGTGGTGTGTTTTTTTTAATACAGTATTTATTTGTCTTCCCTCCATCAAACCCTGAGCCAATTACTTTCCACAGGTTGCCTGGGGAGGTTGAGGGAAAGGAACATATAGGGCAGACAGACGTGGGACAGGGGACTACGGGAGGTGGAGACGGCTCCGCCATGGCCTCCAGGTGGGCAGAGCCCAGAATGGCATAGAAGAGCTGCTGCTTCAGAGAAGGCTTCCTGGCGTAAGCAATGATGAGACTCAAGCACACTCCCAATGCCAGCTCCAGGGCCGGCCCCTCCCACTGTGGCAGGCCGGGCTCCAGTGAACTTGGCGGCTGTGTCAGTGTTCCCTGAGATGGAGCTGGTTTGGAAGCTGCAACTAGGGATAAGTGAGGTCAGGGGACGTGGGGCTGTCAAGCTGCTGAAGCGCTGTCTGTCAGTGTCAAGGGCCGTTTCTGCACCCACACAGTGATCGGCTGAGCAGCTGGGAGGGCCTCCTGACCAGGGCGGGGTGGAGACAAATTTGGCGCAGGCGTACATTTTCAGGGGAAGAGCCAGTGGCAGGTGAACTGCTCCTACTGCAGAGAAGACTGAGAAGGGGGGCTGTGTTTATTATTTTTAAGCACATATAATTTTTTTATTTTTGCAAAAAAACAATACAATTGAATGTTCTGTTGAATACTTAACCCCCCCTGTTGAATACTTTCCCCCCGCCCTCATAAATCTCAGGTTAAATGTTTTTTGGAAAAGACAATGATTTGAAGGTGTGGTGATAGATTCATGTGTCCCCATGTCACAAACCAAATGGTTTGCACTTCAAACATCTGGGACTTTAATATCTGGGACTTTAATTTTAATAATTAATGTTTGGAATTGTGTTTACATTTACTAGCAAATTTTCATCTCTCCTTTCAGTCACCCTGCTACTACAAATTAATCATTTTATTACATTTTTATATTTAAGACAAGTGCAGTTAATGTCACCCACCTGTGTTCAAAACCTTGCAATGACACGTTTCATTAGAAGTAGAATCTCAAAAAAAAAAAAAAAAAAGAAATAGAATCTCAAATCCTAATGCCCTCCTTTCTTCCTGTGCTTCTTGCTCCTTGTCTTTGACCAGCTCTGACCCAGCTTCCCTCTCCCTCTCACTGCTTCAGCTCCACTGATTTCTGAGCTCTCCCGAGGCATTATTCCAGGGACAATTCTGTTTCAAAGCTTTTGTGAAGACTACTAAATTATCATTTTACCTGTAACACTGTCTACCTCTTTCTGACACATCCCCTGCCCCTCAATCCCCAACTTCCCCACCTGCTTGGTTAACTTTATTCTCTTCACATTGCTCAATTGTCTACTCAGTGACCTACAACTACAGTATTAATATTTAATCCTCTCATTCCTGATTTTTTTCCCTCCATAGCATTCATTACTCTATTCCTGCCTGCACTTGCTGTCTTCAGGTTCTATGCTTGCCTATGAATATTGCAGTGAGTGAATTTTCTATGGTGCTTGTGTGTGTGTGTGTGTGTGTGTGGCATCACTGCCCTGGTGGGAGTAGGAAGCCCAGCCTTGCTTCTGGAGAGCTGCTGCTGGATTTGAACCGTCAACCCTGTGGGCTGCAGACCCATACTATATGGTGCTTTTTTTTTTCTTTCGTTTAAATAGATTTATTTCTTACAACTTTGCTCTGTTTAGAGGGTGGCGCTTTGTTCAATAATGAGAACACTCTTGGGGAGGGGATGTTGGCTAGCTTTAATGGATGGAAGAGGATACGAGGGAAATGGATAACGCCAGGAACATGCATTCAGAGCGGGGGTCTGTTCCCTGGGCTGACAGGCTGATCCAGGAAGACAGGCTCCCCGGAGAGCGTAAGGGGTCCACTAACGGATACACAGGGTCTCCTCCTCTATATGGTGTTTTTTAAACAAACCGTTTTTATCCAAGTCAAAGGAGAGAGCTGATCTTCATCAATATTTATATTTACATTGTTTTTTCATATATAAGAGGTTGTTTTTAGTTCTTTTTTTTTCTTCTGTAGCTGGCATTTTATTGGCTGTTTTGAGAACAGTACAGAGACATTATGAACAATTAGTACACAATTCTTAATGCATGTACCGAAATCCTAAAATGGCATGTAGATAAAATTTCTTTCTAAATTCCAGTGACTTTCCAGCTTTAAATTTAGAGGCAAATCTTTTTTTTTTTTTGGGGGGGGGGGGGGGGGGGGCGGGCATCACTGCTCTCCGGTGGTGGGAGTAGGAGGCCCAGCCCCACTGCTGGAATTGAACCTCCGTCCCAGTGGGCCGCAGTTCCGCGCGCAACCACCACGCCACTGGGGCTCAGCCCAAGCTGTTACATCTTAAGTCCCACTAATTCACAATTCAATGTCACACATACTACACACTCAAATGTTCAATCCTTCACAGCACGTTACAAAGTATTCAGGAAAACGACTACCATGACCAAAAGTGTTCCAGAAGGCACAGTACTGACAAGAAAGCCATGCTGACAGAATGGTTTTCAGACACAAGTCCATTTAGAAAACAAATGTGGGGCTGAGCCCCAGTGGTATAGTGGTTGAGTGCGGGACTGTGGCCTGCGGGCTTGGCGGTTCAAATCCAGCGGCGGCTGTCAGGAGCAGCGCTGGGTAGCTCCCACGACCACCAGAGGCAGTGATGCCCCAAAAAACAAATGTGGAAACAAAATTTAAATGTTCACGTCATAAAAATGCATGACAGTGACTCCAAATTGCCATTAAGTGTGTTTTATATTAGGGATACAAAAACTTCCTCCCAACCCATGGAATGTTATGTTGATACCAAGACAGTCAAATCTTCCCACAATTCAACATCCCATTATTTTCTGGTTGTACTAAAAAATAAACAACCAGTAAATAATTTCACATTAAAAAAAAAAAGCATTTACACTTTTTTGTTTGTTTTGTTTGGTGGGCCTCACTGTCCTCTGGTGGTGGGAGTAGGAGGCCCAGCCTTGCTGCTGGATTTGAACCTCCAACCCAGTGGGCCACAGTCCCGTGCACAACCACTACGCCACCGGGGCTCAGCCCTTTGTATTATTTGATATGTTTTTTTGTTTGGCATTTACACTTTTAAAAAAAATGGGATGAGTTGGGATTTCTTTCTTCTTAAAAATGTTTCTAGAGCTACTAAAAAACTTGCATTTATAAAATAATTGATAAAAATATTCTTCTGGATTGTACAAGAAGGGAGATAACCGGCCCACTGATAAGACATGATAAACATGAGTCAGACTTGGCTTCTTTTTCTCCTGCTTTATCAGAGGCTGGACTCCTCGTTTTTCGTTTCTCCATTTTTAGCAGGAAATTCTTTAATTCCTGGGTAAGCTCCTTTAGCCTGTTTCCCCTTTGCTCCTCTTCCCTTTTGCTTGCACTTTTTTGTCTGAAGATTTATCCTTTCCTGGTGCCTTTTTTGGATCTGCCTCCACTTTTGCAGGGGCAGGTTTCGCTGACAAACTCGCAGATCTCTTCTGCTGCTCCTTCACCGCCCCTTCTGCCGAGCTGACCTTCCTTTTTGACATCTTGGCTGTGGGGAGGGCGCTTGCAGGATGCCTTCTGACTGCCTGGCACCAAGCGCATTCTTGAAGCTGGACTGCGTGGCGCTGCTAGGACCCTGTTTTTAGTTCTTTATGTCTTTCATTATTATTGTTCCTGTACTGGGAAGAATATTAGATACCCATGTATTACATCATTGATTCTAATATTTGCATCTTCTGCGATATTTTCTCCATCAGTATTTAGTGACAAAAGAATATCATTTGAAAAAAAAGAATAGTTTGATATGGTGCCACATTTTTCTCCTTATTAGGAAATAAACACATAGGTAGTTTTTTGTTTTTGGTGTTTTACAAAAGCGATGTCAAAAGAGGTCTAAGTTTTGGGCTGAGCCCCGGTGGCGTAGTGGTTGTGTGCGGGACTGCGGCCCATTGGGACGGAGGTTCAATTCCAGCAGTGGGGCTGGGCCTCCTACTCCCACCACCACTGGAGAGCAGTGATGCCCCACCCCACCCCACCCCCCAAAAAAAGAGGTCTAAGTTTTAAAGGGTTGCGTTGGATTAAGTATTGTTTGATTTTCAAACATCACTGGAATAACTTTAAAGGCTTTCATATTTTAAAAATTGTTAATTGTCATATATTTATGTATTTATATTAATGGTGATTACAAGAATGAAAATCCAAACTGGATGGTTGTACTTGATGTGATTGGCTGTATGATGTACTTGATGTGATTGGCTGTATGATTTATGAATTACATGTCAATAAACAACTGAATAGATGTTAGCACGATATAAATAATACACAGGACAAGCATGATATATGTAAATTCATGTCTATCAAATAGTTTTGAGTTTTTAGACCTACTTGTCAGATCTGACGGAATTACCTTTTTCTTTTCTTTTTTTTTTTGTGGCATCACTGCCCTGGTGGGAGTAGGAAGTCCAGCCTTTGCTCCTGGAGAGCCGCTGCTGGATTTGAACCGTCAATCCTGTGGGCTGCAGAATTACCATTTTCTTAACCCCATAATGTCATTCATGTAAAAATTGAAGTGTTAGCTCTGCCATTTTCTTTTTTTCATTTTCTTAAATCTTTGCTTGTTCTTTGATTATCGTTCATCTATTGGTGTTATTATTTTGAAAATGTCTTTAAACTACCACTTGAATATTTTGTTAGGTTTTGTCTTAAACTAGGTAGTATTGGTCAATCTGTTTAATTGCACATTTAAAAATATCTATAATTTCAAATATGCTGAAATGACAAAATGAGTGAAGGCCAGACTATATTTTCTTCTGAACTATGGAGCTGCCAGTTCATTTTGAGTAGTTGAAAAGATAGTAACTGTAATATGTACAAGTGATAGTCCATCTGTGTCAATCCTTACTTTAAATGCAAGGGTGAACCCCTCTAGGGACACTCTATTACAGCTCATGCTCCTGGATAGGGTTTCTGAGACAGTGACTCTTCATGGGAGCAGACTGCCTCATCTTCCATGGAACTCCTAGTGGGTCCAACTGCAGATCTTGAGGGCAACAGTCCCAAACTCACCTTACAATGCCAGTCGGGCTTCTTAAATAAAAGGTTGTGAAGCTTAATTTTTCTCTATACTTTAAATAGAATAAAAGTGAAAAACCTAATACTTCCTTTCTAAACCACTGGATTATAGTAGGGCATCCTACTTTGCAATGACCTAGTGTTCAGGGCTCTAAGACTTTGTTAAGACAATGTAGAGAACACTGAATTCTTAAAAATTACTTGAAATTAAAAAAAAATTGGGCTGAGCCCTGGTGGCGTAGTGGTTGAGCATGGGACTGTGGCCCACTGGCTTGGTTCAAATCCAGCAGTAGCAAGGCTGGGTAGCTCCCATGACTATCAGAGGTCAGTGATACCTCCCCCATCCCCCAAAGAAAAAAATTATTCCACACTTCTTTTCCTTTTTTTGTGTTTGTGCTTGCCCCCATAAAAGAAAATAGCCTATCTAGACTAATTATTGGGTACCATAGATAATACAGCCAGCTATTAGTATACTAGTTTAAAAACCAGAATTATGGTTGATGTTCTTCAAACTCAAAATGTAAAAATGTTAGCCCAAGAGTAAAATATTTTTAATCATAACTAAGAATGTTCTCTTTCATGCATATTTCTATTTAAAATATTTCCATTTAACTTAAAGTGCTTCTTTAAAGTGATTCTTAGGCTGTCCTTATTTGAATCAACCATGTATTCTATCATTCTCATCGTTCACAAATAGCTTCATCAGTTCTGACATCTTGCTACTTGAAATTGATTTTCAGTAGCCCCTAGAATCTTTCTCTAACTAGTTTAATCATACCAATACATATTAACTGACTTTCCCCCTTTTTACTACAGATGAAGGAGGGGGAAATAGTGACCATGATGTATCTACCACCGACTTAGATCCTTTTCAGACGAACTCCTTTGAAACTGAGAGGTTTGCTTCTGAGTCAAGTAGAAGCCTAACCGAAGAGGAACAGCAAAGAATTGAGAGAAATAAACAGCTGGCCTTGGAGAGAAGACAGGCAAAGCTACTGAGTAACAGCCAGCCCCTAGGCAATGGTAAAGTTGATGCTGGGTTTATGAGCTTCTTGTAATATACTGAGAGCATGTGAGACATTTAAGTTTTCTTACCATTCTCACCAAATAAAACACTCTTAGGAGTAGGAAAAAACCCTGTGAAACAGTATATTCAGTTTATGCATATTTGAGAAAGTGTGTTTTTACCTATTTGGAATCCACAAAGATGAAATAAGACCAATAAGATTTTTTTCTTTCTGGATAACTGTTCCTCTTAAAAATTATTTTAATCATTTGAAATTCATTCTAGATACATAAAAAATATATTTTTTCCTCTTTAGAGCATATGACACACAATGCCCTCTTTTTTTTTTTTTTTTGGGCATCACTGCTCTCCGGTGGTGGGAGTAGGAGGCCCAGCCCCACTGCTGGAATTGAACGTCCGTCCCAGTGCGCCGCAGTCCTGCGCACAACCACTACGCCACCGGGGCTCAGCCCCACAATGCCCTCTTTAACATCCTAATTTTAAATGTTAATTACTGTGACACTGCCCTAAACACGTAAAATGTCGTTTTCACCCACTGAAGATTTTAGAGGCATTGACTGTGTCCTAAAATCGTTTTCTTTGACATTATGTCATTTTCAGTGTGAGCTCTCACTTTCCGGGGGTTGGTTAGTTTGCTTGTCATTAATGTTCTTTGTGCTTTGGAAAACTGCCCTAGAGTTCATTTTTAAGACTGATTTTGAAAACCAACTATATGTAAAAATAATTATCAATCGGTATTGGATTAAGCCAGCAGTTCTCAACCTGAGTCACAACCCCTTTGGGGGTCAAATGACCTTTTCACAGGGTTGCCCGAATTCATAGCAGTAGTAAAATTACAGTTATGAAGTGGCAACAGAAATAATTTTATTGTTGGGACGAGGGGGTCACCACAACATGAGGAAACTGTATTAAAGGGTCGTAGCATTAGGGAGAT